>MU183054.1:2607-54580 GCA_016904865.1 Pissodes strobi | reverse complement strand
TATCGGAACTGCTTCAAATGGCTAAAATAAGTTGAGAATAAGTGAAGTTAAACGAAAGTTGATTGGACTACTAACCCAAATTAACCAAATCTATTAAAATTGAATATAACGTAACGGAACCGGTTCAAATGGTTAAAATAAGTTGAGACTATGTGAAACTAGCCGAAAGTTCAATCGACGACTAACCCAAACTAACCAAATGTAATAAAATCATTATAACGTATCGGAACCGGTTCAAATATCTAAAATAAGTTAAGGCTAAGAGAAACTAACCCAAAGTTGATTTGGTGACTAACCCAACTAATAGCATCTATTAAAATTGATTATAACGTCTTAGAACCGGTTCAAATATTTGAAATATGTTGAGACTAAGTGAAACTAACCGAAAGTTGAATCGACGATTAACCCGAACTAACCAACCTAATCCGGTTAGTCGTTCAATCAACTTTTGGTTAGTTTCACTTAGTTTCAACTTATTTTAGTCATTAGAACCGGTTCAGATACTTTATAATCAATTTTAGTAGATTTGGTTACTTTGGTCTAGTTGTCGATTCAACTTTCAGATAGTTTCACTTTTTCTCAACTTATTTCAATCATTTAAAGCGGTTCTAATATGTTATAATCAATATTAATAGATTTGGTTAGTTTGGGTTAGTCGTCGATCCAACTTTCGGTTAGTTTCACTTATTCTCAAATTATTTGAGTCATTTAACGCGTTTCCGATACATTATAATCAATTTTAATAGATTTGGTTAGTTTAGGTTAGTCCTCGATTTAACTTTTAGTTTGTTTCACTTAGTCTTAACTATTTCAATCAGTTGAACCGATTCCGATGCGTTATAATCAACTTTAATAGAGTTGGTTAGTTTGGGTTAGTTGTAGATTCAACTTTCGTTTAGTTTCACTTATTCCCAACTTATTTTAGATATTTAATGCGGTTCCGATACGTTATAAATAATTTTAATAGATTTGGTTAGCTTGGATTAGTCCTCCAATCTATTTTGGGTTAGTTTCAATTAGTATCAACTTATTTTAGTCATTTGAACCCGTTACGATACGTTATAATCAATTTTATTAGATTTTGTTAGTTTTGGTTAATTGTCGAATCAAGTTTCCGTTAGTTACACTTAGTTTTAACTTATACCTTAGTCATTTGAACCGGTTCCAACACGTTATAATCAGTTTTAGTAGATTTGGTTAGTTTGGGCTAGTGGTCGAACCAACTTTCCGTTAGTTCACTTATTCTTAACTTATTTTAGTCATTTAAAGCGGTTCCGATACATTATAATCAATTTTAATAGATTTGGTTAGTTTAAGTTAGTTTTCCAATAAACTTTCGGTTAGTTTCACTTAGTCTTAAATTCTTTTAGTCATCCGATACGTTATAATCAATTTTGATAGATTTGGTTAGTTTGGGTTAGTAGTACAATCAACTCTCGGTTAGCTACACTTATTCTCAATTTATTTCAGTCATTTCAAGCTTTTCAGAATACATTAAAATCAATTTTAGTAGATTTGGTTAGTTTGGGTTATTCGTCAACAACTTTGGGTTAGTTTCATTTAGTCTCATTTTATTTTAATTATTTGAATCTGTTCCGATACGTTATAATCAATTTGAATAGGTTTGGTTAGTTTGGGTTAGTCTTCCAATCAACTTTCGGTTAGTTTCAGTTAGTATCAACTTATTTTAGTAATTTGAACCCGTTACGATACGTTAGTTTAAGTTAGTTTTCCAATAAATTTTGGGTTAGTTTCACTTAGTCTTAAATTCTTTTAGTCATCCGATACCTTATAATCAATTTTGATAGATTTGGTTAGTTTGGGTTAGTAGTTCAATCAACTCTCGGTTAGCTACACTTATTCTCAACTTATTTTAGTCATTTCAAGCTTTTCAGAATACATTCAAATCAATTTTAATGGATTTTGTTAGTTTGGGTTAGTCGTCAACAACTTTGGGTTAGTTTCATTTAGTCTCAACTTATTTTAATTATTTGAATCTGTTCCGATACGTTATAATTAATTTGAATAGGTTTGGGTTAGTCCTCCAATCAACTTTCGGTTAGTTTCAGTTAGTATCAACTTATTTTAGTAATTTGAACCCGTTACGATACGTTATAATCAATTTTAATAGATTTTGTTAGCTTTGGTTAATCGTCGAATCAAGTTTTGGTTAGTTTCACTTAGTCTCAGCTTATTGTAGTCATTTGAACCGGTGCCGGTGCCGATACGGTACAACCAATTTTGATAGATTTGGTTAGTTTTGGTTAGTCGTCCAATCAACGATACAAAAAAGCCGTAACGCGAGACGAAAACATAAACCATGTCACAACGATCACTTTCATGAAACCAAAGAAGTGTAGTAAAAATGAGATTCCGAACTATTATATTATTATATATATTTTTAAATATATTTTAGGTAATCCACTATTATTGCTATCTTTGAAACGGTCAAAGCTACAAAGTTGATTAAATTAGAAAGTGCCATTATTGATGCCTTTTCAAGATCGATTTGCAGTGTTGTTAAATTCTTGTTAGATTCTGAGATAGCAACAGTGGTATCACCTAAAAATTACACCCCGTATAGCAAATTTTTTTTCAATTTCCTTCTATGAAAATATTTTTACAACTTTGCTCAGTTTCACTTGATTTTTCACCGGCCGGCATTCAGTAGGTCTTTCGGTACGAGTCCATACAATCTCCTGAATACATCTCTGACTAGAGAAAGCCACGCGAATCAATCGGATACTTACGCAGCGCATCGGTCATCTCCAGTTGTCACTTGATATAAAAGAACGTGGCACAATTACATCAAAGGATTTACCGCTGAGTGAACTTACTAGTTTACATATACTTTGGTAATAATAATTATTATTAAAGATAAGTTGGTTCGCAAGGCGGCTTAGACCGGTGCGGTGTCGGTGAATAGGCTCAGTTTGTTGCTATAATAATGTCATATAAAGCTGTCAGTGGACACTGTCAACAATAATTATTTTTTTTAATTTGCGTTTTCGATTGCGTTTTAATTCCGTATTGATAAGCAGTTATTGAGTAAGTTCGATTAAATAATAACCAATTTGTTCCTAAATTAGTGATTTTTAGAAATGCAGTCACAAATTGAGTGATAAATACAAATTTTAGTTTAATAACTCTTGAGTTGTTGACGCTTATTTTGATGTTTGTTTGTATTGTATCTATGTTGATATGACAACACTTTTACCTCCGCCGGCGGAAAAGTGAAAAGTAAAGCTCCGGCGGAGGAAAAGCGAAACTTCACTGCCGCCTACACAATCGAGTAATGATGGATTTACTGACGTTTGAAGAAAAACAAATATATAGCAAACGTTTGTTACCATTTATAATACACTATAAGTGAAACCCTAATAACAAGCATTAATTCCTTAGCGGAAGTTTTCATTTCGTGATTTTTCTTTCCTGTATCTAATCTCCATAAACTAAAACAAACTCTTAAGAAATGAACTGAAAAAGCAGTCCAGTCGATACTTCCTCGATTGAGTTCGGCCAAGATGACAGCAGAATAGATTTTTTAGGAAGAAAGCTAATTAGGTATATCTACTTGTGACCATATTACATTATCACCTTGATCATCCTGATGATCATTTCAGTTAAGATCAGGTTGCACAGACGCTGCATTGGGGCCTGGATCAGTTTCAAGATCATCTTCGTCAGTCCAATCATTATCTAAGTCACTGCTTGAATTCATGCCTTCCATGCTAGATGGAAAAACAGCCGATACTTTTTCATCTAAAACACTATCGCGGATGCCAAAAGGATCAGCTTCAGATTCATCTGCAGCTGATCCTATCAATCTCTGAAAAAATCTGAGTGATAAAATAAATTTTAAAAATATTTGGATTCGTAAAATCAATATTCAACACATTCGAGATTGCATCAGGATAATAATCAAATATCTTCACTCAATTGTTGTGGAGAAAGAGGCAGATAATTTGGCTAGTGAAATGTTACTGAAGTCACAACGGGGTAACATATTGTAGGAGAGACTAAAAAGAAAAGGATTATGTCCGAAATATGGAATATGTTAACATCTGAAGGAAGATCAACTCGATTTTCTAATATTATCTATGGTAGAACTTCAACAGGGTTAGGATTTTTTGAACAGCTGCTGAAACAGGAGTGAAAGGGTTACAACCGAGGTTAAAACGATTTGAAAATTAGAAAATGAGTCAAGATCGGAATGTGTACATTTTTCGAGCGATAAGCAGCAGTAATTTCAAAATATATAACACAAAAAATACTTGTATTTCATAATATTAATTTCGCCTTGTTGAAGTTTTCACTTCTGCCATGTAGCCCTAAGTGCTAGTTCGTTTTTTTTTTGTTTTAGTATTTCAAATTTATGTTTTTTTTCTGTGTAAGGCGTCTCAGATAATCTGTTAAAATGTCGAACCAAAAATCAATTACATTCTATAAGCGTACACTATAAACATGTTGTATTATATGTCATTGTACGCGTATACAGCTGTACGGACATCGATCTAACGGAGAGACCTCTATACGTGTCGACACAATAAGAACAATTATCACGTCTTTATACTAAACTTTTAACGTAACTGTAACATTCTAACCTAGTTCTATGGATTTTTACTGCCGCTGTGGTCGATACCGCACTATTTTTCAATTGATTCGTTAGCTGCGGTTTGTAAGTTTGCGGTCATAAATTTGTTTTGTAACTTCCAGCGCGAATTATCAATGCTTTGCTAATTGATACTAACGGCAAAGTTTACAGAATTTGAAAATATAAGTTGATTCACTCCGCGCTATCGTCAAATTCCACTCCGCCCCTCCCCGCCTGCCCGGTAAACTGGTGCCAGTTTATAGTGGAGAGCTAGGTAATTTAAGTTTATTTTAAATTTGTTTACGGTCCAGCGCATAGGGTGAGATCTCAAAAATAGCGGTTTGTTTTTGGTGGATTTCTGAGCAAAATGTCTAGTCGAAAATTGAAATATTTGTTCAGTAATTGATTGTGAAAGACGAATGGCAGACAATATATCGCTCTTTAGTTGCCTAAAAGGGTAGGTATGCATTAGTTTATTATAAGCTTTTATTTAACTTCACTTGTATGTTTGAGTCAAATCTTACAAGTAAATTTGTCCTACTTCCCATCAATGTTCAATATTAATATCGATTTATAGTGAGTACAATAGAGTATGTAATAAAAAAAACTTGCAGGTGTCGAGCCTGGAAAAGTGCCTTAGAATTTATAGGATCCCACAAATATGCGAATGATACACCAATGCAATGTCAAAGCCGTATTAGAATGTGAGGTTTGCATTTTAATGAAAACAGTTTTGCAAATTCTTCTAGGAGCTGTAATCATTGCTGTTCCATCAACCGTGTTACCAACTAAAAAAGGTAACTTTTAATCATATTTTGTGCATTTGCAAAATAATGTAAGATGGGTGCAAATGTAGGTTTATCTAAAAGTCTATTACTTTAAATTTTGTGCTAATTAGTTATTGTGGTAAAATTAACGAAATATAGAAATTGCTAAAATGTAGACAAAATAATTTGTAGTTTTGCAAAACTATGATGTAGTTCATTCCCAAAATAACTTAAGATAAAGAATTCTGTACGGGATATTAAATTTCATTCTTGAAGTAAAAAATAATATATTTTACAAATTTTATTTAAGTATGCAATCGTATTTACCGCAATTTCTTTAAAATATGCTGAATAAGGCCTTTACCTTTTCATCTTTTTTTGTGACTTCACAAAATATATTTTTCAAAATTTTAATGAGAACGTATTTCATTATTTAAATTCATCCATTTATTACTTACTAAGCGAGAAATTTTACTCTATGTTGCCCAATAGCTCTTTGACCGAAGTAAATCGCGTCAAACTCGGCTCTTATTGCCTCAATACCCCCTACAATTTTTTACGGCCTCGGCTCGCCTTTGATATGACGATTTCATTGAATTGGCGCTTAGTGCACCAACTTATATTTTTAAATATTTTTAAATTCTGTAAACTTTGCTAACGGTGTTTAAATGTTGGTTGCTATTAAATAACTAAAGGAAAATAGTTCTGTATGAAAATGATTAGATGATTGGCATTTATAATTAGAAAATAGGAATCTGATTGCATTACAGTATTCACCTCAAAAATATTATAGAACGAAATACCTGACTCAAGAGGTTGTTCACGAACGCGCGGCCTAGCGGCCAGGAACGATTCGTCAAACATCAGCTTTTTCCATAAATTAAATTCCAGTATTTTACAACTACAGTTTTAAAAACGAACATAGTACTTGAATTACAAATCAGCAAAATATTCCGAACATCACTTCTCGCACTTCTTAATCCTTTCCTTACTATAACTTATGTATTTTTTGACGGTTGTCAAAACTTTGTAATGAGTATTTTAATTTGTAGCCAACCGTTATTAGACTTGAATCGATGAGATGAAAATGGTAGAAGTCAAAAAGCTGAACAAAGCTTCAATTAATAAAAACACTACAAGATAAACGAGAAATATTTTATGAGCGTTAAATAAATGAATGAATAAATGATCTTGGGGGTATTATTACACTTTGATCTGTACAGATCTATTGTGTACCCCTTAGTTGGCACTTCCGTTGATGTGATTCTCAATCAGAGTCCCTCATCCAGCTTCAGTGCTTTGATAAAAGCAAATAGTCTGGATGGCTCTATGGATGGAAGTTCCTCCTGTTCGACGATGCAGCACCCGAAGCAGACCATTCGCCTAGTCGTTGCCACCTCGCACTCCATTAGAAGATGTTCCGGGGTTTCCTCCTCCTCCTCACAGAACCGGCAACTGTCCTCGTTTTCAATTTTTATTCCCTCCAGGTGTCTTCTCAATCGGCAGTGAACCGTAAGAAAGCCGGTGAAGATGTGGAGATTGTTCTTACTCAGCAGTATAAAGTTTTTTGATCTTCCTGGGACCCTAGAAACATCTTTGATTGTCTTAAACCTGGAAAACTTTCCCATAGACTGGTCCATTTGGTTCGCTCTTCTTTCCTGAACTCTTTCCTTGTAGGTGTGCATCCCTATGCCACAGAAGTGTTCCGATACTAAAAGCGGAATTTGTGTTCCAACTTTTGCCAATGGGTAGTGATGAGCGAGACTGGTCTTGGTCTTGCGGTCTTGGTCTTGGAGAAAAAGCAAGACCAAGACCAAGACCAGCTCCAGAACTGCAAGACCAAGACCGAGCAGAGCAAGCCTTATGCAAGACCAAGACCAAGCATGCAAGAGTCTTGCGGTTTTGCGTTTTCTTTTTCGCAATTTTTATTTGTTTACATATTGCCCTTAATTCTGGGATCGAAATTGTTTGAGTCGAAATATAGAGAAAAAACTTCCTATAAACGTTTGTCAAAAATAATTTTATTTGTGAGATACATGCCGGGAAAGGTAGACCGTACTCACTATTTGCCACGCCGCGCCGCGCCCGCGCCGCCCGCATTGTATGTAAATGAATAAAAATGTATTCAAGTAAAAAGAGCAGTAAAATTTTGAAAAAAAAATTATACTCATTGGGCAGTGCAAACAAATTAAATGTTTAACTTATTATGACCACAAAGGTGGGGCTAGCAATTAACAGTATAATTAACTACAAGCAATTTTAGTGGACTGTATTAAATTGGGTGGTGGGGGTTTTACACATACGTTGTGAATTGAAACTAGGTAGGTATATTAACTAAGTACTTTAATAATGCAGGTGTAAATTGCATTTGCATTTAATGTGGTGAATATATACAGTTTATGTACAATTTCTAAGCTACTTCCATGCATTCAATCATTCAAACATAAAACTAAATATGCAAAACAGGTTACTTTTACAGATCTTTAAGGAAATTTATATTTAAGAATAAAACAGTGTCTTTCCTGAATTTAATAACTTTTCTATTTTTAACTACTAACTGTTCTTTTCTCCCGAAATACCTTGATCTACTCTTTTCTCCACTTCCCTTTAACCAGGCAGATATATGACTTCAAATCCTTAATTTGGATAGTACAGGCACGATTTGAGCTACAAATTTGGTACCGTCATTGTACTCTTCAACTACAGGTAAGCCGAGACGCTTCGTCGTTTCTGGCTTTAAGGAATTGCGTAAAAACGCCCAAAAGAGGTCTTTGTCCAACTTGAACAAAGATAACAGAGGTACACTACATATTTTCTAATATCTGTGCATACAAACGGAGAAATTACCAAAAAAGGTGTGATATTTTGACGCGAAAACGGGAACGAGCAATTTTGCTGTTGCTTGACTGAGAGTCTAAGCTGCACTTGCTAGAGAGCGGCGACTGGACCGATCTAGCACGCTTGAGGGGTTGTAAGACACTTTTAAACTATTTTTTTTGCGTTAAACATTGCCAGGACAGGGCTAGTTGTTTTTTGGCGCTAACTTTATGCGGAGCGGTGATTGGATCGACGCATTACGGTTGAGTGTTTGCAAGGCACTAATAAAACTAATTTCTTCTTCTAGCTGGCGGCCTGGCGCGGCGCCAAGACCAAATAAAGTGGGGGATGGCACAAATGCCGAATTCATTTGAGATTGAAAGGGTAGAAACTGTTTTCTTTCTTTATTTGACACATAATTGTTTACATAACACTGACGGAGACAAATATATATTGCTTTGAGAACGAATAAGAACGATTTCCTTTATGAAGTGTCATTTTGCTTTATGAGAATTTTTGCATATGACGGACTCTATTATACCAACAAACTAAGTTTGGACAAAGAAGTCGTAATGAAGAACTGAAATATGCTGCTTTAAATGCACAAATTTCCGTTTACCTGGAGTAAAATAAATCTATTCTGAGTTTAATTATGCTTCGTTCATACTACATACATACAGGGTCTTATCACCAAAATACACGGTGAAAAACGATAGTTTATGTTTATACACATGGGTGTTTCCCCAACACTCATAATTACAAAAATCTAATTTGGAATTTAAACAAATTACTCAGATATCAATAAATTTCTCCAAGCGTTCTTGCATATAGACCGGGAGATGGTGACCGATTTTTGGAGCATTTACTAACTATTCACAAAAATAAGGCCCAAAAACTATTTTCTCCCAAGAGTTCAGAGTCAGAGGGATCTCATTAGTTTTTGCGTATTACTTCTGTTGAATTTTGAATTTGATTTTGTTGTCATATCACCGAATCGTATTTCTCAATTTACGTTCCTATCCGAACTTCTAGTTTATAATTATATTAGCAGATTATTTTGTATTTATTTTTTATCTTCATAGTTACTTATTATTTTTATATTTGGCTACCAAACGTAATAAAAATAAATTTTGTTTCTTTTCCCTTGTCTGTAGGAGCTATCACCTTAAAAGTTTTAAATAGAAACGGATTCTTGCGATATGTCATTTTAAAGATTTTATGGAGTACTTACGATTTTAGAATAGTACATTCCTACGAGCATCGAAAACAAAATAGCATCGGTTTAAAAAGTAGCATTGTTGTTGCATTTTTGATATGCTATAAAACCAAGACGGTTTAAGATAGAGAAAAACGGTTTGAACTTGCCTGTCTTAACTCTCTAAGATGTATCTAACAACATGAATTTTATTCTTGTCAAAAAATATTAAAATCTTCTTTCAAAATAAGAAATCTATATTACAAATAAGCTCTTAAAAAGTAACGATAGGAAAGTGCAAACTATTTTTCTCTATTTTAAGTCATTTAGGTTTTATAGGATGTCAAACTGTCAAATATGCAAAAATGTCAAATTTTAAATCTCCGCAATTTTGTTTTGGATGCTCGTAGGAATGTACTATTCTGGAAAGTATAGTACCTACACAATAAAACCGTTAAAATGACGTATCACACACGTATGCAACGTATACTATCAGGGACACCTTAAGTGACGTTTCTTTGACAAAAATCCTCCTTGTCTCGCAATAATCCCCACAAAATGCCAAGCTGTCGATTCTTTGTGATTTGTTTTATCTGGTAACACTCTGTATTTTGGAAAATCCCAACTTTTCATAGAGGTTTTCTTGTGTTTGACTAAAAAATATGTTATATTTTGTTTGTGTTGACCTTTGCATTTTGGCATAATTCTTTTTAATTTTGCAGGTTTTTTTTTTTCAGACAACTGGAACCAGTGTTTTAACAGCAGCCACGGTGGACTAGATTACTAAAAAGTATTTGCATTTTTCCATTTTTTGATAATCAGGAGATCCAAGATTATTTTCATTTTATATCCCCAAATCTTAAATCAAAAAGATTTACTCTCCGGAGGCAAGTTAAGTGTCGGTTTGGTCAGTTGCGGTCTCGGGTGGAACAAAAGTTAAAAGAAACAACTTCGAAGTTGCAGGAAGGACATACTACGGGATCACAATCCACTTCATAGATAAGATAACGATTGGAAGTACCAGTCAATGGTTCTCGATTTCATTCAATCTCATGAATTGCACACTGGGCAGATATTGCAAATATTTTTCATAAATGTTTAGTGGTTAAAATTCACTATTGTTAAATAAAGTACCAGGGATAACTGTAGACAATGCCTCCGCAAATACAAAGTTTATGAGTGAACTTGGTAAACTACTTCCAGATTTTGACCCTGATCATCAGCAATTCCGATGTATGGCGCACATCTTGAACCTAGGAGTTCAAGTTATGACGAAAACCCTGATGTTACTAGGTGTAAAGGAAATTTAATGTAGTAGTGAAAGTGAGGACGAAGAAGAAGGTAACCCAGACGCCCCCTTTATTCATAACAATAATAAATAATACATTTATTGCCATCAAAATCATAATCAAATGACAAAGCAACGTCACACATACAGAAATAACATTTAAAATAAAATAATACAGTTTAAAATAATAATACATCTTAGGTTTGCGACAGTGAATGCAGAAACAGTAAAATAACAGGATATCCATATAGTAGAATAAGATTCATTTAAAATTGGGATATTATACATCAAAAACGAGTACTAAAGTATGATCATTTTAATCCGTGAATCTAAAGGAATAATAGAGTTTGGACTTCACAAACTGTGTTACCGCTCTTTTAAAGGTTTTAATGGGTGTAACATCTTTAATTTCTGGTGGCAGGATATGGTAGGCACGAATGGCCATGTAGTGTGGACCCTTCTCATAGAAGGATGACTCGTGACGAGGTATACAGAGACTCTCCCGACCGCAAGTAGCAATCTCCATGTCCTCAGCATACAGGTCACGGTTTCTGGTGAAGAGGTCTGGATTTCTCTTCACCAGCATGACCAACGAGAGAAAATAAAGTGAGGGTGCTGTCACTATATCCAGATGAAGGAAGAGATCCCGGCACGATGCTCTAGGGTGCTTGCCCAGCATGCAGCGCACGATCCTCTTCTGTGCTCTGAAGATTTTGGAAGCATCCTTTGATGAGCCCAAAAGCAAATGCCATAATTTATACGCGATTGCACATAAGCAAGGTAGTATACACGTAGACTTTCCAGAGATACCACATTTTTTATCCTCCTAATCAATCCACAGGCACTAGCCAGTCCCGAATTCAGGGTTCTCCCAACCCAGGCTTTGATCTATGGTCACCCCAAGAAAGCACACCGATTCAGAGATGGACACGGATCTGCCTTCAAATCCAACAAGCATTAATTAAGGATTATTTACATTTTTATCCAAAACGAGAAGATTGGTTTTATTAATATTTAATTTGAGGGAGTTTTGATTACACCACTGGGACATTGTGGCCATTGCATTTGAGCTAGAAGCAGATAGGGAGGCGGAGGAATGACTTGTCAACAGAACAGACGTGTCATCCGCATATTGGCAAACCAAGCCCCCATTAAACCCCTGCAGATAATTGAGATAGACAATGAATAGAAGTGGCCCCAGAATGGAGCCCTGTGATACTCCCTGATTCAGTTTAACTGTTCCCGAGTAGAAATCTTTCCCATCCTTCGTGATACAGACTGTTTGGGACCTGTCCCTCAGATATGACCTTATTAGATTGGCACAAGTACCCCTGATGCCGTACTTGCTTAGTTTTTCAAATGAGATATTGTGATTAATGGTGTCGAAGGCCTTCGAGATGTCAAAACACAACCCCGCAACCTTACTCCCGCCATCCAGACTCTCATAAATAAATTTTAATGCGTGGTAGACCGCTAGCTCGGTCGAGAGAGATGGCCTGAAACCAAATTGGTGGTCATTCAAAACCTCATGCTGATTTAGGAAGTCGAGCAACCTGACATACAAACCCCTCTCAAAGACCTTCGACACAGAGGGCAACAACGAGATAGGACGATAATTGCCACCAGCCTCTTTGTCCCCCTTCTTATACACAGAGATAAGCTTTGCTATTTTTAGTCTATCAGGAAAAACCAGACCTTCATTGATTATATGCGCCAAAGGATTCGACAAAGCAGCATGCTTCAAGATGCATATAGGCATTTCAGCTAGACCTGAGGAGAACTTGTTAGGCAAATCAATTGAGATGTTGAAAACTTCGTTTGCATCAACAGGATGCAGGAAAATTGTGGGGATTTGTTTAAAATTAAATTGAGGATTTGGTGGTTGCGGGTTTTAAAATGGTAATTTATATTGAGTACTAAAAATATTGGCAATATATTGAGAGTTTTTAATTAGTTCTGATTCAGTTTTTAGAGTAATGTTACTTTATTTTTCTGTTATTTGTTTCTGAGTTTAAGATATTCCAGAGGGTTTAACGTTTGTTTTTAGAGTTATATATTTTATTATCATTTACACTTCTTCTGAAATCAGAAATGAATTTTTTATGCTTAGATTTTATTTGCTTGTAAATATTAAGATGGTACTCACTTTTAGTTACTTGATATGTAACATATAGGTCCTTTATATATTTAGAGTAATTTCTTATTTCTCGAGTTAACCATTATCAACTGGGGCGGCAACCCTGCATGTTTGAGTTGGGAAGGCGACATTGAAGTAATAAAATAGTATGTTAGCAATAGTGTTATATTTTTCATTTACCCCCTGCACCATAAGAATATACCGCCAGGACTCACCCTGTAGCAGCTGCTTGAATGTATGAATATTGTTATAGGAGAAGAACTTTTTGTTGGTGCATACTGGCGGCATGCGGCAGCTCCTCTTTAATATTTATAGTTAATAATTGGCCGTAGTGATCAGATAAATCAGAGATATAAAAAAGAAAATTTAGCATATTCCTAGGTAGGTTACTATAGATGTTATCGATTTGTGTGCTAGAGGCTGCGGAAGCCCGAGTTGCACCCACGACGTGAGACTCCAGACCATATCCTGCCATCAGACCGTCTAGAGCCACTGAGCCTGGGCTATTTATACTAAAATCAATGTTGTCAGTTTTATTATTTATACTCCGTACGTTTAGATGTAATGCAGAGAAGGTTTTTTGTGATGACATAGATGAGGTGTGATTCTTCGCATCAAGGTTTACCATTCTTGAAGGGGCTGTTGTTGACTTTTTCCTTAAAAATTACGTCCCAGGGAGATGTTAAAGGTCCATTTATAAACTCGTGAAGTTCGTAATGTTGAGGTTGGAAAGTTCATAGTTGGTGAGGTTCAGAGTTCGGAGTTCAGAGTTCATTTTATGGCATTTTTAAACATCACCAAGAAGTTGGGAAAGTTCATATTTGATTGGTTAAAACTCATAACCAATAGAATTTCGGGCATTAAAAATTTGTAACCTGGTAACCGAGATTGTACAAAAATGGATAATATTTAATTATTTCTATAAGTAGGACTGATGCATCAATATACTCAATTTTACTCCATTTTTCAGATTCGGCCATTTTCACAAAGAAGTAACAACAAAAAAGTAACAATTAACAATAAAAACAAAAACTATTGACAGCGATCACGTGCTAGTATGGTGATTTTTCATTGGTTGCAACGAACTTTCCGAACTCCGAACATAAAATTTGGTCATCTCTGAACTTTGCGAACATTCTGAAAATTAGCGAACTTTTCGCCAACTGAGTTTATAAATTGAACTTAATGATTTCATTAGTTCATCTTGAACTAAAATTTTAACTCCCAACTGAGTCTCAACATTGCGAACTTTTTGAGTTTATAAATCCAGTGTAAATCTTTGAAAACCGACTCCAGATGGCCTGAAATCTTCACCATATATGATATCCATTAGATCTGGATTTACACCCACCATAAAGCTCTGGTATCTTCTGTTAGTGTTTTTGACCTCACACAATTTGACTTCTGCATCATTCTCGTGTGTGTTGGTCTTTTTGGCAATATACTGTTGTACAGTTTGTTCAGTGATGGAGAGTTTTATTCGAGAAAGGAATAGCCATATTTTTCTTGGCGTATTTTGTGGCTTGGATGATTCATGTTACCCATTTGCTGCATTTGCACTGATTTTTCTGTTTTCCTACTTCTCTGTAATCGGAGTTTCTAATTGTTTTCCTTAACATTGTCGATATTTCCAATCGTAATTTCCCTATCGCTGTTTTCGTTTTGATTTTGGTGATTAATTTTTAGATTTGGTTTGGGACGATTCCAGCCTCTTCCTTTTGGCATTATGAAGTGGTTTGTTGGCGTATTCTTATTCTCATGATTTCCATCTTGTTCATTCGTTGTATCATGATTTCCATTATCCCTAACAGTGTCATTGCATCATGGTCCTCTTCTTTTTCTGGTTCAAGTTTTATTGATTGGTGGGCGGAGCCACCGCGAATGACATTTTAAAGTTTTGGCGCAATGATTTTGGAATGTTTAACCTCACTTTTTAATAATATTAATTCAGTGGCTAACTTTCCGCTTTCTACATGAGGCAGGCGGTTATTTTCTTGCAGAATGGCATTCTTATCTTCTAGTAAATTGATTATTATTCCATAGAGGTCCTTTTCTCTGTTCCAGGACTGTTCACAGGCATACTCAGGCACAAGCCGACACTTTAGGGTTGCTGCCTGAATGAGACAGGCAGAATGGTAGCCGCACTTTATAAAGTTTCTTGTTGATTTTTTACAGTGAAAGCGCAGTTTCTCACTTTTTTCACTCTGGTTTTCCGCCGTGTTTTTCTGACGAGTTTTCGAGAGCGACAGGTTGTTCTAATGAATTCAAGTACACCAATAACTTAAATTACGTTCAGTAATCTGCAAGATTAAAAGAAGTGAAATGCTTAAAAATAAATTTCGCTCTGCATGTGAGACGGCTGGGGTGCCCACAGACTCAAGCCTTATCTTAGATTGCCCTACAAGGTGGAGCTCCACACCCGACCCGCTTGGAGTGGCTTTAAAATTAAAAGGCGGCATCAACACATTGTGCGGTAGCTGCCTGAACTGAACGAATTCCGATTGATTGAAACAGAATGGTTAATCATCGAAACAGTCCACAAGTTCTTAATAAACTTTAAAATACTAACAAGTAAACTTGGGGGAGACAAATATACCACCCTTCCCCTTGTGATAGTTTCGGTAAATTTAATAGATAAAATAGAATATACCGTTAAACAGATGGATGTTTATAGAAGTAAAGTGGACGAAAAGCTAATTTTGGCATTCCAGGCTGCCCGCGACAAAACTTTGAAACATTATGAAAAAACAAATTGGATCTATTGCTTAACCCTAATACTCGATCCAAGCCACGACTTTTGATTTGACACCATGGGGAGCTAAGTTAATAGAAAAAACTTAGAACAAATTTGTGTCAATATACGAAGTGTACCGTAGCGGGGATGAAGATATTATAGATTTTGATAAGCTGTATTCATCACCATCTACCTCATCAGGATCTGGCATATATGAGTCTCAAAACCGAAAGAAGGAAATAGTCCAGAGCCGTAAGCAACGAGATATCCTACAATAATGGAAATATCATCAGAGGAATTTTCCTATCTTGGCAAAAATGGCACGTGATTTTTAGTCCATTTCAGCTACTTTGGTTCCAGCAGAAAGACTCTTCTCGAAAGCATCTTTGGTAATAAGGAAACACCGTAATAGACTCAACAATTAGTCTGCCCGCTGCTGGCTGCTGTGTATCAATTCTTGGTCAAAGACACTGAAATGATGTATAACATGCATTCCAAGTATTTGTTCCATCTTTGTTTTTATTTTTTTTTTTGAGTGAAATTTAGGATATTTTATAGTTTGTTAATCTTTAGCTGTAAGCGTTTTTCCAATTTTTTTTAAAGGTTTTTAAAATTTAGTATTTAGTTGTTTAAAGTACGAATATATCTATCTAAATTTTATCATAAGCTCTATTATTGGTATTGTGGCCTACCCTATCGTATAAGTTTAGCAAATATAAAAAATTCCCAAACACTAAAAAACATAATCTAAATTTCCAATGTAAATCAAATTGGTGTTTAAAAGTAAAAGATTTTTCTGTCTATAAAAAACTAGTATCATTTGCATTATTTTGAACATTGTATTCTCCGTATAGTATATTCCGCATAGTATGCGGTAAAGTACTACTTGACTGAGGAAAAGAAGAATTTACAGCACGTGAGTACGTAACATTTTTAACGAATTTGTCATTTGCTGAGAAATGCTTAAAACTGATGTGCAGTTCTTTCTTGAGCAATAATAATTTTGGTTTATTTCAAAGCCCAGCTAACGAGGCTGCTAAGAACGGATTTTTATAGAAGGACGTAAAATCTAGCGACTATGATATATATATATATATTTTGTCAAACTTATGAAATTTTATTATAGGAAAATATTTTAAAAGAATTGTCAAAATGAAGAGAATAGCTACATCAGATCATCAAGATGATAAATCCTTAAATTTCAACTCAATTATAGTATTGAAAAATTAAATGCACGTTTAAATAAAATGGTTCTTGTGTTAGCGCCGAAATTTATAAATGTAAATACACAGGATGTTTTAATATTACACGGACAAACTTAAACAAGTGATTCCTTAACTCGAAATGCTTTGTTGAGTATTTTTACTTGAAAAAATTACCTTATTTACTTGTTAAAATTTGTCGCTGTGGTTCTTAATATTGAAAAACCAAAATTTTCATACTGACAAATACTGTCCGTTTCTTTACATCTTTATTTACTTTAAATGACCTCTAAAATTGCCTCGAGTTAAAATCTACCAAAAAAGTGCAAGACTTGCAAGAGTCTTGCAGCAGGACCAAGACCAAGACCACTTATTAAACTGCAAGACCAAGACTAGCCCGGTCTTGGTCTTGTTCTTGCATTTGCTCATCACTACCAATTGGTCTGCTTTTTCGTTACCTTCCATCTCAGCCTGTCCTGGTATCCATTAAAGGGATAGTTTGTTACTCTTGCCAAGTCCGTTTAGCCTATCTAGGCATTCCTATATCATTCTGAAGCTGATTGTTGGTGAGGTCAGCGCTTTGTTGGATGCTTGGCTGTCTGAGAAGATGAGAATCTCTTTCTCTTTTTATGAGTGTTACCACTTTCTTTACCGATCCATGAAATCAAAAATATTCCTCTGGGCTTTTAAAATAATATATAGTAAGCTTTTATTTTCATATAACTATCATACAACTAGTAAATTTATTTCGAGCCAATATTGCCGAACCACAAAACCTGCTGGGAATCCAGAAGAGATAATCTTGCTTTGCCATGCTGTTTATCTTTTCTAACTGGGAGTTCTAGTTAAGTCGATAGCATAGCTATTCGTAGCACACATCCCTAGTTGGTTGGATAGTTTCACAAAATGGACCCCTGATTATTTATTTACCGTCAGCTTATATTTATTTCAGTTTAATGAAAATTCATCAAAATTAAGTGAAGTATACTTTGAATCCAGATACACACTCCTTTTCTAATGCAAACGGTCATCTTTCGCGGGATCCACGCTACTGTATTGGCAAGTCTGTTAGAAATACGCTGAATCAAAATTTTTTTATAAAAATTCTTCTTGTGCCAGAATGTAAAAAATCTCTAGAATACCGTTATCAAAAATAAAATTAAATGCTTTTTACTGAAAATTGCATTTATAGCAGGAACGAGTTTTACAATTTTAGATTTTGAATTTGAAACTGAGGCGTGTCCTCTTGTCATTGACTGTTATGTATTGTAGTATATGTATGTTATGACTGTGACATGCTACACATTTGTATTCTGTGGTCAAATAAATAGTGTTATGACTGTTATGTATATATCCTATATACATAACAGATTTCGATTTATTCTTATTAACTAAGTTGGGGTTTGGACCGTCGACAACATGTAATACAGTTTTACTTACAATACTTAAATACATACACAACATGTATTATTCTTATTAATTTTATACCATTCACTATATAGAAAAGCAAATGCATCCTTATTGTAATGAAGTTTTATAAGTAGTAATATTATGACCACATACCACTTTCTATTATGTAGTGCTTTGCATACAAATCAAAACTACGTGTGTTTTAACTAATAAACTAGTGAAAGTTACAATTATTACAATAGGTGTGAATTTTATAAAAAGAAAATTTCAACGGCCTTTGGTAATATGCTGTATAATTTGTAAATAAAAATAGGCAAATAATGAGAATAGATTTTCCAATTGTTTTGATCTCACTTATAAAAAGACGAATTTACTAGAATAAATAATAATAACAAGGCGAAGAGTATGTGGAAAGTAGTACAAGCTAAGAGTATAATAACTTTAGGCAATGATGAACTGGCAGATTTGGCGTTGTATAAAATTAATGGAATTCACATTTTTTAAGGTTATATATTTTTATTAATTCTATCTATGGTTGCCAAAGTTTAAAAAATAGTATTTAATGGGAATTTGTTTTGTTACAATCATATTCATATTGATATTAGGAGGGGAATTTGCGCTGTTTAGCAAGATACTAAACGCCTTATAGTCTAAAATCCGAAGTAAGATCGTCCCTCACCCATATGTTTAATGGATGAAAAGTATTTTTTGTCAAACATTATATTTAAACAAATATATCGCCAATAGGTTGTCTAATGAAATATGTTCATGGCTATTCTTAATTAAAAATACTGTAATTATAATTTTTTTAAAAATATTTCACTCACTTGCTTATCCAACGAATTTAATACTAATCGAACGTATAAAGCATAAGGAACATGCAAAAGTAGGTTGCCTATCTTTTTCTCTTCCCTATCATCGGGTTGCCAAGTATAAACAGGTGCCGTGGATTGGGGATACGTTGATCAATGATCCAATACAATGTTGAGTAGCATTTTTTCTTTTAGAGCCAAATTTTTGTAAAAAATATGATAATATCGGAGTATTCTCGTCTGCCGATCCTGAACTTATGGTTTCTTTTGAAGCGTTAAAAAAAGTAATTAAAACCCTCGATCAATGTTAAACCTATTTTGGGGATAATTTGATCAACATTGGTTTGTAAGTGAAATAACAAAATATCCTCGCGTAAAACCTTAAAAATGTTTTTTTTTTTAAATTAAACAGGCCCTTTTCCACATTTTTAGACATTTTTATCCCCTGATTCAAGACCAAATAAGGGCAAAAGCAATTTTTTTTCTTAGGAATCTTTTATTTGAAACAAAAAATAGCCTCTATAGTTAGTCTTTGAATTCCGGAAAACTTAACAAAAGCTCTTAAACTACAAATAACACTTTGGAATATATCAACAGCATCTCAACTTCAATTATTTTGATTTCATTCTCAAAAATATATAAAACTGTTACCGTCTTGGCCACGTTCTATCGAAAAATTAGACCTAACTTCGATGATATCGTCTTGATTGATTTCATTGATAGCATCAACGATAAATTTAAATTGTTTTTGCTTTTATGAATGTACTTCATTCCCATTACCACTATTTAAGGGGCCAGCTCTATGACTTTACACACATATTTATAGCTCTTTATCTCATTCGTTGAACAAAACTTAGCTAAAATGTACTGTGCCACATTAACACAGATTTCGCGTTCTTCTTTCGGTATTCTGCCAGGTGTCTCGGAATCTAAAGGGCCTATCATATTTGCTACTCTAGGGAGAGATGGAAGCATACACTAATGATTCTGAGGAACAAGGTTAAGTAATAGAGGATGTTGTGGCAAAACATCGAACCTTTTCTTTCGTGTTGCTTTTCTAAAGTCGCATCACTAAATCGCTTTGCTTTTAATAGTGTAAATATGGCAGTTTCGGCATCTCCACGGGCATTTCCTGCTTCATTCACGTCCTGAGGAAATCGTTTAAAAACCCGAGGATGATCGACTGGGAAAATCCCTACTGATGGAAAAGCGCTTATTAAGTTGCGTTTAATTGCACTTGTCTCATTGGGTGCCTTTCTTGCAACATTTGACGAAACTGGATCCATTCTATCTAGACATTGGCTTTGATCGCCAAACCGAGGATTTTGACATTTCCACTCGGTTAATACTGGCCGCCAGACCTGTTTCATATAAATGCCTTGAATCTTACCTGAGTCATCGCTAACACTTAATTCTTCGTAATTGAATATGTTAGTGTTTGGTAAACCTTCCAGTACCCTTTCTAAGTTATCAAAGAATTCGCATATGGCCTCTTTCAATACGAATGCTTGAGATTTCTTAATACTGGTTGCTATCCTTTGATCAAAAGAATTCTTATTTAGACAACATGTCCTTAGTGCAAAGAAGCTGTTTGGAGATATATTCAGTTTTTAAGTGTTTTTGTGTGTATCTCCTAAAAGGAACAATTTAGGAAAACTAAATTTATCTGGATTATTTAATAGAATACATATTATGTATAATGAGTGTTTGAAAAATTAATTTGTTGTGAATTTTCGTGTGATATGGGAAATATTATTTGTATCTAGGATAGAATATCTTAACGAAAATTTCATTCATCTGTCAAAATTGACATTTCTATAATAAGATACCTGCTACTCATTGTCGTGTTTAGCCAATCATATCAGAATTACGCGATAATACTGCACTAGTGCAAATTTTGATAATCCGCACATATGCAGGCATAATAAAATTAACTTGGAAATATCTTAAAGTTCAATCTTAAAAAAGCACACAAAATCCACCTCTTAAAAAAATACGACTAAAATTTTATTTTCCAAAAATAGTACACATACAATTATTTTTGTAGATATTAAATTAAAAATCATTTCATTTTATTAAAACTAGTTATTAAAGTTGTGACAATGAAAAACACAATTATTATTAAAATTATTTCTCCCGATGAACTTTGACCGGAAACAACGCTACTTGAGGCCGATGTTGAAACTGAAGAAACATTGAACTCGTTCAAATTCCTATTTACTCTCATTTTCTTTATCAACTCTTCGTGAAAGTATTTGTCCAGTTGTAAGTAAGGTTTTATTGATTTTACATTGCCATGACCCGAAATTTTTGTTAACTGATTTTCATTTACTCCGGTTTGTGGTCCGATGAGAATGATTAGTAAATTTAAATGTTGTGATGTCCAGGCCAATTTTTTTAGCTGAAATGCTTGTCCAGTTTGAGAGTTATCGTTCCTACCAACTGGACAGTTTTTGTACCATACGCCATTTTTTGCCAATCCAGATTACTAGTATGAAGGTTTGTCTTTATATTGCCTCCCCTTTTTGAAATCAATTTTCTGTACAATCTGTAAAAAAAAACAGTATCATTTATTAAAAAGTTGTGGGAAAACGTTAGAAAGATTTGGTTTACCTGACAGGACAAATGTCTTCATTAGCAGTGTTCCTTATAAGCCATTTGCTGTCCGTTAAACTGCGATTCCCACCTTGACGTTTTTCAAAAATATAGAGTTGTATTCAATACTGTTTGTTAGTGATCCATCGTGAGGTTTTTCCTCTTCAAAAAATTCGATCAAACAGTTACATGCTTCACCTCCTCGAAAAGCCAATTCGTATGATAAAACATGGAAACATTTCTTCTGAAGTCCAATTGGTGTATTTTCGTCATAAAGTGTCAATATTTTGAAAAATTCAACGTAACTGAATGCTGACAAACTGGTTTTTCTTTTTTTCTGGCTCAACCTGTCATTTCCTCGAAGAGCGTTCCTGGCATCTCTTTCAGACTTGAACCGTATATTTGCAAACGACAACAACAACAACTCCAAAAGAACGGCTAATTTTTCTTGAACTAGTTTTGCAACCACATTCCACATAGTTTTTATCACACTTTTTTTGTAGTATGACCCATCATTTCTTTTGCGCATATTACTGGCCCAATCTTTCAAAATTCCAGCCAGATTTTCTATGGATGCTTTTAGTTCCAATACGTAACCTCTCTGGAAGCAGAACTCTTCAAATTGTTATATACAATTTTTTTAAATTTCAAAGCCTGGCCCCCGTGATTCATAAACGATTTTTCGCAGGCCTGGTTTTATAAAATTATCTTTATTTTATTATATATTTTAATGAGCAAGCAGATAAGTACAAATTACTGATATCAACTTAACCTCGCAACCCTGTAATAGAAAATTTTTGCATGTTCCTTTTGCTTTATACTTTCGATTGGTCCTAAATTCGTTTGGTAAGCAAGTGAGTGAAATATTTAAAAAAAGGTAAAGTAAAAGAGCGATATTAAAAACAGATAAAATTAAAAACAGTGCACACATGGTATAAGTCAAACCTTCATAAAACTAGACCAAGCGGTCACTCATCCAAGTACTAACCAAGTCCGAAGTTGCTTAACTTCAGTGATCGGACGACAACTACTTTTTACTTTGTGGCAAACATTAACAATTGTATGCTGTGTTCTATCTTATTCTATCGCAGGCTACATGCTATAGATCTATATCTTTTTATTGGTGTCCCTTTTCTCGTTCCATCGAGTCTCAAATTACACCCGTTCTTAGCCGGTTAACGACGCTAAAGAAGTTTTCACTTCAATAAATACAGTATTGTTAATTTAAAATAGCTATTAACATATTTCATTCGCGATAAATTTTATGTTTGATAAATAAATAATTTTCTTCTGATCCTGTACTATTAACTGTGACGTGTATTAATGATATTTTAGGAAGTTTCTTAAAGCATGTAAAGTGGATACTTTAGTCATCGTTTCTCGTTTCTTGCTCATCGCACCATAACGTCACGTTTCCATTTCGTCGGAAGTGTAACACTGTTCTTTTTATTACAGATATAAAATGTGGTCATCCACCCATACCGCTCAACGCTCGGATGACCTTGAGCTCCCCCAGTTTAGTACCGGGTACCATCGCGACGTACCGGTGCGACGAGGGTTACGAGACGTTCGGGAACACGCAGATTTCCTGCTCTCCCTCGGGACAGTGGGCGGGAGAGATGCCATTTTGTGGTAAGTACATGGAAAAAAGTACCATCTAATATGTAATAATTTATTTAAGTTGGTTTTACGGAATGAATTCAGGAACCTCTAACCTAAGGAGTATAAATATATCTATACTCTCGTTTACCCTAGCAAAACATAGTACCATAATTATCTTGTGAAGACCAAGGAATTCTGCGAATTATTAACTATCGTTAACAAAAAATTAATTTAAAACTAAATGACGTATTAGATCATGAGATAAGCAAAACAATGATGGTATCTTAACATGAAATAATAATTATGATGTATGCCTTTTTATGAGATGCAGATCTTAAACATACATTCAATGTGTAAATAAACCATTAGCTGCTCCATGGCCATACTTCTTTTTCATTTAATACACTTTACTTTCATGGTCTTCTATAAATTTTTTATTATTTAAGGTTAAATATTTTTGTATAACTGAAGCCTATAATTATATCATTATTATTATTCCGCGTTCTCGGGTCTTTCCCTCACAATACTACGTGATTACTGATTTAAACGAAATATAGATAACAATCTACCCAAAAATTAAACCGTAAATATTATTTCAAAACAATTTAAGAAGAACATATATAGATGGAAGCTATTTAAATATTAGATGTTAATTTTTTCCCTAATTTCTCTTAGTGATATTGCAATTTTCCCTTAATAAAGACATATTAGGCCGATCGAATTATGGTCTATTAAGGGGGTCACTTGGAAGCTGGAAAGTGTTGGAAAGCTAATTATTATTTTGATTGGTTCCTTTGACATCAAATAGAGGAAATGGTCCGAATATGGCCAGGCACATAATATGGGCCCGCTGTCTATCTCCAAGCCAAGTGGGCGCCACTTGGCTTGGAGATGGCGCATCTGCCATATCAAGCATATATTTACATTTAGACATTGTCAAAACCTATTTTTTCTTCAAACGTCAGTAAATCCGTCATTACTCGACTGTGTAGGCGGCCGTGAAGTTTCATTTTTCCTCCTCCGGAGCTGCATTTTAAGATCCTTTACACAAATAGTGCACTATGTAAAAATTCGACCTCTCCTATTGGTCGATCCATCTCGTATTACAATATGTCTTCGTGATGCAATCAATTCCTGTCTAGAGCTCTCGTGGTGTAGAGGTTTAGATACCTGGGTCTCACCTGGACGGCCCGGGTTCAAACCCCGTTGCTTTCTTTTAATTTTTTTTTAAGATTACGTTTCTAAACTGTTTTTTTCTTGATTTTGGGTTAGTTTGGGTTAGCACCGGGTTAGTTTCCTTTTCATGAGCCACCGTAGCGAGCGAAGCGAGCGTACGACCATGCGTATCGACCAATAGGGGAGGCCGATTTTTATATAGTGCACTATTTGTGTTAAGGATCATATAATGCTCCGGAGCTTTACCTTTCACTTTTCCGCCGGCGGAGGTAAAAGTGTCACCATAGCAACATAGATACAAACAAACAACATAGCAAACGTCAACAACTCAAGAATTATTAAACTAAAATTTGTATTTATCACTCAATTTGTGCACTGCATTTCTAACAAGCACTAATTTAGGAACAAATTGGTTATTATTTAATCGAACTTACTCAATAACTGCTTATCAATACGGTATTAAAACGCAATCGGAGACGCAATTTTAAAAAAATAATTATTGTTGACAGTGTCCACTGACAGCTTTATGTTACATTACTATACCTGTGCCTATTCACCGACACCGGTCTAAGCCGCCTTGCGAACCCACTTATCTTTAATAATAATTAGATATTATTACTATTAAAAAGAGATGTTTTTGCATTAATTTGTCGACATTTGAAGAAAAAACAGCATATTTTATGTGGAGGAAAAGTTACTTTTCATGGCTTGCTCTCTATTACCAGCCTCACTCTGTTCGGCTGTTAAACACGAGCGCGCCATGAAAAGTATCACTTTTCCTCCATATAAAATAATATACTATTACCGGCTCCCGGCGTCATCCTACATGTTGTTATTAAACGATTGTGATTGATGTGCTTTGGTCGTTCCTATAACTTTTTGATGTAAGTTTAAATAGAGTATTTTTCATATTTCTTAATACTATTTCGTGTTTGCTTATGCTGTTTGTAATAGAGGGAATGTTTAGCATTGCATTTTAGCATTCGATTTCATTCTAAAAATGACAGGTTTTTCCTAACCTATAATTTTATAGCGAGTTGCATTGTATGCAATATGGGCCCCCTAAGTGCGTTAAATATGGGCCGGGGCCCATATTCGGACCAAGCTGTTATATCGACTTCCTGCAGGTAATCATGTCCTCGCCAGGAACAGATCGAAAATTTGTTCGTAAAAACTTAAGAAATATATGAAACATGCTATAGATGCTGTCAATAATGGACAAATGGGCCTGAAGACTGCATCAAAAACCTTTCATGTGCCAAGAAGCACATTGTCAAGGTTGGCAAGGAGAGCCAAAGCTAGTGACCTTCCTAGTAGCAACATCGTCAGTACTAAACTAGGTCGGAAAAGAGTTCTTGGAAATGACGCAGGCATTACTCAACTATATTCTCAAAATGGAAGCACAGTTGTATGGTTTAACAAAAAGAGACCTATGCAGAATGGCTTACACAATGTCAATTAGGAATAATATAAAGCATCCCTTTAAAAATGGAATTGCCGGTCGCAGTTGATTAGACGCTTTTTTTAAATCGACATAGGGAGCAATTGTCTATGCGTAGACCAACTGGCACCTCATTCGCACGTGCGCTAGGATTTAACAAGGCGAATGTCACCGAATTTTTTAACAACCTTGAGGTACTGTATGAAAACACAACTTTGGACCTCACAGAGTGTTCAACGTAGACGAAACTGGTCTTTCTGTTGTTCCAAGTAGATTGCCTAAAGTTATTGCAAGGAAAGGGAAACGCCAGGTGGCCTCGATAACATCGGCTGAGCGGGGTTCATTAGTTACTGTAGTTGCAGCAATCAGTGCAGGAGGACAATTTGTTTCTCCAATGCCTGTCTTTCCGAGGAAAAACAGAAACGACCAGTTTATGCGTGGTGCACCACCCAGATCTATCTATGCAGTTCACCCAAGTGGCTGGATTCAGAAAAATCTATTTACCATGTGGTTCAACCACTTTATTCAATTTGTGAAGCCAACTGAAGAGTTTCCAGTGCTGCTCGTATTAGATGGACATTACAGTCATACTAGAAATTTAGACATAATAAAATTAGCAAGAGAAAATCACCAGTGAAGAAATCAGGACTTTGTTAAGAATGAACAACAGAGCACTAACACAGTTTGATCTGGCTGAATTGCTTGGCAATGCTCCGTTGAAATGCCAGACAACGGAGATAGCTGTAAATGGATTCAGAGTGACGGGAATCTGTCCATTGAATAAATATGTTTTCACGGATGCTGATTATATTGCCGAAAAAAATGAATCCGAAAAATCATGTAGTTCAGGCTCAGAAACTCAGTTGCAAGAACCGCGATCTCATTCAACCATTATTGTTATTGGTTCAGACCTCACACACAAGAATTCAAAAAATCTGGCTAGCCAACCATGTTGCTCAAAAAATCTGGATTCCCAAACCGACTATTCCAAATATCTGGATTCCCAACCAGGTTGTTCAAAAGATCTGGATCCCCAACCAGTTTGTTCAAACAACCTAGATACTGAACCAAGAAGGGGAGAAGTGTCGGAGACTCCAGCAATGATGAAATCAAGGCGAGTGGAATCAGATGACTGTTCAAGCACCATAGTAAGTCCATTTGATATTTCGCCTGTTCCACTGGTTAGGAAGCGAGCGAATACAAGGTGACGAAAGCCTTCCAAATCACAAGTTATAACTTCGTCCCCTTATAAAACAGAGCTAGAAATATCAATTGAAAAATTAAACAAAACAAAAAATGGAAAGGGAAAGAGAAAACTAATTCCAGTAGAATCGAGTGAAAGTCGTAAGAAGGCCACAAAAAGAACAAGAGTTGAAAACAAAGAATCAAGCTCGGAAGAGGATGCAGAAGAGGAATTTGCACCTGCAGATGATGATCTTAACATGGACCAAATTGGTCAGTTCGTCCCTGAAAACAACGACGCAAAATGTTTATTTTGTGATGAACCCTTTTCTCAAGACACTAGGGGAGAACTTTGGGTCCAGTGTCTTATGTGTCTTTTATGGGCACATGAACAGTGCTCCGGGGCTGAGAAGGATGCCTACGTGTGCGATTTTTGCCAGTAGTTTTGTAACACCTTTTTTGCGAATAGGATTATTTTTCATTTATTTTTTGGGTATTTAGCCATTTGTCGTTATAATAATATAAAAATCTTGAGGGGCCCATATTTCATACCCCCTAGCCAGATGTCAGAAATGTGCACTATTTTATTTTATTTGTTATTATAAATACATAATACGATTTTGAGAAAAAATAACGTTGGAGTTTATTTACTAGGTCTTTACAACGTACATTAACCTTTTTACATATTATCAAAATTAAAAAATAAAAGTTATTTCAAAAAATTAAAACGGGGGCCCATATTCGGACCAGTTCCTCTAGAAGTATCCTAGGTTTGCACGGACCTACGATCGCCGCTCGAGTCAGGAAGTCGAAAAAAACGCGAAAATTTCGGACTGTTTTCAGTTTTTCGCCTATAGCTCAAAAACGGTGGGTTACTTTGGGTTAGTATTAGAGAGCATTAAATTTTGCGTCCAATCAGTATCAACAACTCGGTTGAATGGTATGGCTGATTGGCTGAAGTCGATGGTCGAAAAACGGTAATTTTTGTCAAATTTGCTGAGAAAAGCAATATAGTCACTTTAAATCGCCCGTCACATGGAAACGATCATTCTAAATGAAAAAACGTGTAGAATGACAGTTATAGAGCATCAAATTGTGTGTTCAACGTATATCTTCAATTTTAAATTTCGTCAAGTACATACTGAGTACCGAGGAAAAAAAGATTTTCCGAAACTTGTCATTTGCTGTTTAGTGCCCAAGAAAGGTACCTTCGTCATTCAAATCTACATGAAATAACTGAAGAAGTGGTATTCTAAATTAAATTAAAACGCATGTACAATTCATACATTCACGTATGAACACACACGTGCTTTGAAGTCAAGGACCATAGTTAGCCACGTTGGTCCACGGTTCTCCATGAAAACTGACTGTCATTATTTGGCGCTTTATTAGGAATAGGTTTTTTCGTAATCTGGAATTAAAAAATAATAATTTCTATGTACCCAATATTCTATGGATGGGGCATTAATGAATGATGGGCATTACACGAAGGGACATTTTAAGAGTTTTATTATATAGTTGACTGATTAAGATACACAGTGACCTCGGCATTCCGTAGGGCACTTGCAGGACACGTTATTGAGTACTTCTGGAAGTGCTGGCTCGTTCATGGTGGTTCCGGGTAGTAGGCCCTACTTTGTTCTTTTCCATCCCCACTACCTCCCACTCAGTGGGGTGAAGAGATACTATAGCTTTATGTTCGGTTTGGCTACAGCTTTGACAAACAGGTGCTACTTCGTCCAAAGAGGTGTGTCTTCGAGGGTCACCAAAAATGGTTATAAGATTTTTTTGTCCAGCAGCTTCTATCTCGTCAGCACAGGCATTGTTGTGTTTAAAGATAAGCTCAGCGTCGTGTAAATTCATGTTCCTTTCCAAAGTTACAAACTTCATTTTTCTTGAATGTATAATGATGACGTCGTATCGAGCCCACTGAAGGCCTGTAGTGTAATGAACGCCGATTGACCCTATTCATTTACTTCCTGTGTATTCGGCCTTTTCTTCACCTCCTGTTCATTATCTGTAACCGGGTTCAGCTGATATTTAAAATGAATGTATGCCACATCAGTTTCGTTTTTAAATTAATAAAACAATAATTGAAATTGCGAATTGTAAGGGAGCACTCAATTGAAAGGGAGCATTTTGTTATTTAATAAGGGCTAAAGTTATTCTACTTAATTTCTTAATATGACCTCGTATCTACAGCGCCAGACAATCAGTCCTTACACATTAAAAGAAAATGACACTGGTATTATTATTTAGTCACTGTGAGTTTTTTCAGTGTATCAACTTTCCTATAATATTACATTTTACTAGCCAGTATGGATTAAGAAAATAAATTCAATCAGCAATATTCTTTTCCGCAGTAAATTAACTTAAATAAAATACGAAGTAAGCTAGCACTAATTATTTAATAGGATACTCATTTAATTATCGAATACATACAGCAATAAATGTTTCCCAATATACGCCTCTTTATGTAAATTAAACTTACTATCTAACGCTAGCGCTGTATTGTTTTACTGAAATACTCATGAAATTCTTGCAGACCGACAACGAGAAATGTTTTCAAATATACAAGCACTCTACACATTATGTTCTAAAGCTAAACTTACTGTCTAGCTTGAGCACTGAATCGTTTACTGAAATACTCATGAAATTCTTGCAGACATACAACGATAAATGTTTTCAAATATACAAGCACTCTACACATTATGACTTAAAACTAAACTTACTGTCTATCGCTTAATGTTAACCCGGAACCTGCCATCGTAGCCGCCCTTGCTCCTGTTTGACCATCTTCTTCCTCGACGGATGACGAATTTTTAACCACGTTTCTTTACTTTACTTTTCGAACCGACGTCATGAATTTACTTAATTACTTAGTTATTTCCACGAGCCTTTAAACTGTGAGGCACTAATTTCGGTTTTGTCAATACTGTGACCATAGTAACAAACTTGAAAAATCAGTTATATTATAAATTTCTCTGGCCCCAATCGGGCATAAGGACTAGCTGAAAGTAAAGATTATGTTAAGACTGAATTTTCTCCGATAATTTCGTGCTCTTATAGCAGTTTTTTGACGCAGTTTGTTACCTAGAAAAATCTAGAATCTGTACACCTGCACATGTTCACTCGTGAGGTTACGCAATTGCCCCCAATTTTCGACGAAAACGCATTTCCAGTTTTAACTAGCTTTTTACATTCCAAGCCAAGTATTCAAAATTTTCCATGCCCAGCTTAGGTACGGAAATTAGCTCACACATGTGCAGGTTTAAAGTCCAAGCGGTTACTTGAACCTTTTAAGGTCATGACTTTTTTGTCTTTGGTTTTAACTCACTGAGCTCTGGAAATTTTTCCCATTACACGCCCCTGGCCAATAGTGTTCTTTTAGAACAAAGTTTACGCTTCATGTTGCTATTTCTTGAAGTTAGTTTGGGCTAGTTGCGTGATGCAGTCGAATAAAAATCACCGCGTTTTAAAATCAGATCCCGAATCGTGTGAAGTTAGACACCATGCTGTTTATTGAAAGATATTCCAATGGTAAGTAATTATTATTTTTAATTGAACCGCGTTAGGTGCTTTTGTTGTCCACTTTTATTAGGTAAAATAATTAAACCCTTTTTTATTTTCGCGATTCCGACCTTACTTCGTGAAAGTTAAACTTCAATTTGTTTATAATTCTTGTTGATAAAATAAACTTATTATTTTATTTGAACGTTTTTCTCCCTGGTTTTTTGTTTCGAGATTTCATTTAATTTTTGAACGATTAAAATTAAATTATTTTTTTTTGTTTAGTTTTGGTTTAAATAAATTGTTGAAATATTTCTTAAAATAAATCAGGTGCTGGCCCTGGCCGCCATAAGAGAACAAAGTGTTTGTTTGCCTTTGCACCCTTCCTAGGCTTCACTAGTGCAACCTTTGAGGTGGAAGGTGCTAACGCTGTGAGTAGGACCAACCATTATCACAGATGGATAATTCAGTGATAAGTTAATAGCAGTCGTAACAATGCGCCTGTTAGCATCTTTCTCTACTAACTGCTTTTACAACAAACCCGTCATCATCCAGCTGTCTATAGAGGATGCTAATTAAACGTTTCTTGTTACTGTCGTCGAAACAGAACTCTACTGCAAATAAAACACTGTTCATCTCTCTTCTATAGATCGACATCGTATATCTATCATCAACGAATCATAACATAAATACGAACCCATACCACAACGAAACAACTGTTAATACGAGAAAACGGTTCAATATTGCAAATTCATTCGTTAAACACTAATAAATTTAGATTATGACAGCCCGTGGCTTGACATATAGTCGGATTAGTTGCGCAGTGGCAAGGCTGTTGCTCGTAACTGAGCAACTAGACGTCTCCAGCGGCGCGGCGGTAAGATTTATTTAGGCCTACTCGGAAAATTGGTAATTGGTTCAGTTGCAAAGTGGTTAAGTCTAGTATATGTTTGTTCTGTCTTCTTCAATAGCTCTGAAGAAATTGGCATTAGAGGAAGTGACGGACGATTAAGAGTCACTATAATGCGTTTGTCAGAAAGTTAATAAAAATCACCGTTTTTCTACCATCGATTTCAGCCAGACTACTGGACCGAAATAAATAAATGGGATACTCTTTCGACGCAGAATTTAATGCTCTCTAATATTTGTAAGAATAAAATATTCGCGGAGCTACAACCGAAAAACTAAAAAAAGTCCGAAATATTCGAGTTTTTTTGATCTTTCTGACTCGAGCGGCGGTCGAGGGACCGTGCATCCGCGCAAACCTAGGATACTTCTATTTGACGTCAAATGAACTGATCACAATAATAATTAGCTTTCCAACACTTTTTTCCAAGTGCCCCCCTTAATTTAACTGGCCTATATAGTGCATATGCAATGATCAATTTGACACTGAAGCAAATATTTTTGTTACTTAGTTTAAGTTATTAGTCCTCATGATCTCACGGTCCAATTAATCGCATGGGTGGTATGTTCATAGTAACATCTAGTTTTATTGTTAAAAATGTTTATTAAATAGGTAAAGGAGGAAAAAAGAAAAAAATCTAATAAAATTAAAAAAGCAAATATGCAAATACAATTTTTTTTTTTTTATGGCAGTGGCACACACACTAAAGGTAGATCCTATGGCGCTCGACGAGCGGTGTGTGTGCGAAGATGTTGATTGACACGGTTCTTGAATATTTGTAGGTTGTAATTAGTGGGAAACAGATGTCCTGGAAGTGAGTTCCACAGTGATGCAGTGCGCCAGACAAAGGAGTTCTGGTAAAGCGATGTTCTAGGTGTTTCTAGTTGTACGACGAACTGGTGCGCCCCTGCCGTCTGTCGGGACTGCCTGACAGGAGTTGCCAGGGGTGGGATTATGCGGGCCAAATCCTGGGAACATCTGCCGTGAAAGTATCTGTAAAACAGAGACATCTCGGCCACATGTCTGCGATGTTCCAGACTATCCAGATTCCGGGTCAACTCCGGATCGCCGACGAGACGCACAGCCCTCTTCTGAATGGAATCCAGCAGCTTTAGGGTATGCTTTGGTGCGGCACCCCAGATATGTGAGCAATATTCATTCTAAGCACGGTCTTATTTGCGCTTTGTACAGCAAGAGCAACTGCTGCGGTGTATAGAGTTTTTTGTTGCGAAATAGCGCACCAAGCTTCTGGGAGGCTGATTTTGTGATGTTAGCAACATGGTCATGCCATGACATATTGCTGTTGACCGAGACACCCAGCAGCCCGATTGACGAGGATGAAGGAATGGTCGATCCTGCCATAATGATGTCAGGGCCCGCTGTATTGGCCCTCTTAGTAAACGTTGCGGCTTGGGTCTTTGCTGCATTGAACTGGACCAAATTTCGGTCGCCCCAAGTTTGAACTTTCTCCAGGTCTTGATTAATTGCTGCTCCTGTCTGCGGTGATGAGTCTCAGTCGCTGGTAAGGGTTTTCTGATCTAAAGTGGGAGACAAGGGTACTGTCATCTGCAAAACTGTAAACAGGATTATTCGTTTCGATCAGCAGGTCATTAATATAGATGAGGAACAGAGTTGGTGAAAGTATTGCGCCCTGAGGCACGCCCGCGTTGATGGTGAATGTGTCCGAGATGTGTCCATCGACTGCAACATGTAGGGATCGGTTCTTAAGGAAACTGGCCAGCCAGCTGCAGAGAGAGGCGGGCAGTCTTAAGGACGGCAGTTTGTTGAGCAGTCCGTCATGCCAAACTCTGTCGAATGCCTTTGAAATATCCAACGCAATCGCTCGAGACTCTCCGTAGTTTTCAATTGCCCTACTCCATATATGAGTGACATAGGCCAATATATCTCCTGTCGATCTCTCTTTGCGAAAGCCGTATTGATTATCGCTGATTATTCTGTTGCTCTCGAGGTACTTGAGTAGTTGCTGGTTGACTACACGTTCCATGACTTTGGAGATTATTGGAAGCAAGGCAATCGGGCGATAGTTTGAGGGCGTGGTTTTCTTGCCTTTTTTTGGAACAGGTTGCACTCGAGCGACTTTCCAAGAGGATGGGTAAATCCCTTTTCTGTAAGAAAGAGAAAAAAGCCTGGAAAAAACAGGTGTTAGTTCGTTGGCGCAGTTCTTTAGCACGATGGCAGGTATTCCGTCCGGTCCTGATGCCTTTTGCGTATCTAGTTCTTTAAGGATTTTGCGAATATCACGATGAGAAAACTTGACTTCTGCCATGGTGGTGTTGATGTTCGGTATAGTGGGGAGAGTCTTGCTTTGGGGCACGTCTAAGGTAGAGGGCGATGAAAACATTTTGGCGAGCATGTTTGCTTTTTCCTTGGCTGTAGTCGCCGTGATGCCACGTTCGTCCGTCAAAGGAGGGGGAAACGTTTTTGTAAAGTTGTTACTTACTGCCTTTGCTACCGACCAGAAATTCCTGGAGCCACTGGGGCATTGCAAAAGTTTATTCCTGATCCTTTGATTGTGTTTGTCCTTAGTTTCGTCGATCACACGCTTGCACTCGTTTCTCGCTTCGATAAAATAATTGCGATTTTCTGCGGTCTGATTTTGCTGCCAGTACTTATAGGCTTGCTGTTTCCTTCCTACAGCTCTTTCGCATCTTTTGTCGAACCAGGGCTTTCCTTTTGATGGTAACTTGATGGAATTTGGGATGTATGCTTCCATTCCAGATTACTTGCATGATCTCTTCGCAGCAGTCTGACGGGTTGTCAGTGGCAAAGCAGACGTCGAGCCAAGGAAAATCTAGGTAAAACTGCCTCAGATCGTCCCAGTTTGCAGAATTGTAATGCCAGATTTTGCGAGGCAATGGTGGATCCTTCTGTATGAGTGGCAATTAACAAACCGTTGCAATAAGTTTGTGGTCGGAGGTACCTAATGGCGGACCAACTGTAACCTTGTACTGGTCAGGATTGGTGGTCAGAAAAAGATCCAGGAGGGCGGCGAATTCGCCCCTCTCTGAGATTCGAGTTGGTTCGTCTACAAGTTGAGTAAGCCCGCAGCTGATGGCAAATGCTTCAGCCTCTCTACCTTCGTTGTCGGTCTTGTTGTGATGTTTGCGCCAGTTGGTGTTGTGGGCATTGAAGTCTCCCAGAACGATTATTTCTGAACTGGGGTGATCGACCTGTATTGAGTCAAAGGTGGTAGCTAGTGTTGAGAAAAAGCTTTGGTAGGCTCTATCGCTCGGAGGGCGATAGAGACAACATATAAACTTGGTTAATCCCTTGGCAGTGAACTTGAGCCACATGACGTCAAGGTTGTTCGGTTCGAGTGTTTCCTCGCGGTGACATGAGAGGTCGCTTCGGACAAAAAGGCATATTCCGAACTTATATCTAAATCGGGTATGTAAGTCATAAAATTTTTGCTTTTAAAGGATAATGTCTATCTAAACTTGTTCAAGAAAAATTAAATAAAAAAACCTAATTTTCTAAAACAAAAGGCCAAAGCGTAATTAAATTTATACAAACTACATTTCTTTTACATCGATGTATTTTTGAATGTATGTAACTACACATATTTTTGCCATAAATTTAATTGACCCGCCGGGACAGCTCATGTCCCGTATTTCGGCAATGTCCCACAAAATGCCAAAATCAATAAACAAATGCACGCCGGTGCGCATATATTTTATTCTTAACCATCTGCAGAAGTCCTTTCACCTGACGAGACCTGGGCTTGAGTAAACATATTTCTGACAAGTAGATGTCTTTATGGTCCATGAAATTGCTTTCAGTGGGCCTCGTGGCTCATTGGTTCAATGCTGTGTTTTTGATACGGCGGCCCGGGTTCGATTCCAGCGGCAAGACATGCTTTTTTTTAAAGGTGATGTGCGTAAAACCTTCTTTTATCTTGACTCTGAGCATGCATTGAGTTAGTTTGGGTTAATTTTGTTTGACTACGCTCTGAAGCGAGCGGAGCGCCATGAGTGAAGTGAAAGAAAAAATACAAATTACAAAAACATTGTGATGCGTCCGTCAGGCGGAAGGACTAGTGTAGATGGTTAAAAATAAAATATCTGCGCCCGGCGCCGGCGCCGCTGTGCTTGACAAATCAGTTGTTTGACTTGAAGCTAGCCGCCGGACCAATAACTCAATGACTTGGTTTGTTTGCTATTTTAGAATGTCTAATATTTCACTTCACGCATGGCCCTCCGCTCGCAACGGGCGCGCAACCAACAAAAACTAACCAAAATTAACCCAAGGCATGCCCAAAATGAAGAAAAAAACTTTTTACAAACATAACGTTCAAAAAATAGAAGAAAACATCGACGGGAATCGAAGCCATAACACAGAATAAACATCTGATCAATGAACCACCAGAGCACTTGACGCCAATTCATTGCACATCGGTTAAGTGAGGGCCATGCGTTATTGGTCAGGCTGATTAGTTGCTGTCCGGCGGCTACCCGTAAATTGTTGTGTGTCACCGGCTTTCAAAAACGCGTACGCGAACGGCTGACTCAAGGCGGGTCCTTATGCGCGCATTTGAAGCGGACTCAACTTTACAGCGCAATACGTTCGTTTCGACCGACAGTCTGTATCAACGTTTGACAGCTTTACAAGGCATTGTTTTTAATTGCCAAATAGGTACTTTTTCACCTGGTTGCCCGCCATTTTCCAAGCTAATTTTATGTAAGTAATGTTAAACTGATAGGATTCTTTATAGAGACATACATAAAATGAAAATATTGAAAATTAACTAACGAACCACAGCAAGAAATCAACAAACCAGAAAACATTCAACATCAAACATTCAACCGTCAACACTGCCACTAGTGTCACTTTCGAACGCCAGGACTATGCCGAAAAGTAAACACAAACTCGACTTTTCAGCGAATTGTTGGCATAATTAGCGCGGATTAGTGAAAGCGCACTTTTGACAGATCAAGTGATCATTTCAGCCAACCACATCGTCGAACGCCAGTGCGCTTTGTGTATACTCCGCTCATTAGGACCTACCTAACTGTTACAGACAGCTTGCGAAGAGCATTCCATCGCCTGTCGAGTCCTGGGCTTGCGCGCGCACAACAAACATATGCGTTGTTTAATGTTTATATTTGTAACGTTTGTATTAGAATGTCTAATATTACACTTCCCGCATGGCCCTCCGCTCGCTTCGCTCGCAACGGGTGCTCAACCTACAAAAACTAACCAAAACCAAAGCATGCCCAAAATGAAGAAAAAAAAAACTTTTTACACACATAACCTCAAGAAAATAAAAAAAAAAACACCACCGGGAATCGACCCCGGGCGAGCATTCTGACCACTGTGCTACCAGAGCACTTGAAAGCAGTTCACTGCACTGTAAAGTAGCATTTCAAAACGCAAGCCCAGGACGAGTCAGGTGGTGGAATGCTCCTTGCAAGCTGTCTTTATCCGCTAAGCTGACATTTTACTTATACTTGTTTCGGTTGAGTCTGTTCGGTGTAGCTACCATAGCTACATTTTACATTATTCTACAATATTCAACTTAAATTTCACTGTGATTGATGGAAGTATTTTGTGTAGAGTAATGTAGTCATTGTAGTCACCACCGTCACCAAATAGGCCTTGTATTTTGTGATTATTTTGAGGGATACTAACAGTTTGATAAATTTGTGAAAACTAACAACGAAATCCTAAAACTTACTCAATTGTCATTAAAATATTGACATCTGTTTTGGTGTGTAGAATGTAATTTGTAGCTTTGGGTTCGTTTAAAACTTCACCAAATTTTTCTTGTTTCATTTGTCCCGGGAAAATCAAGAAAATTCCATATTTTTGATCCATTGTCCCATGTAATAAAAAAATCTGGCAACCCTAAACTACACCGTCATGATCTCTAAATTCATGGTTTGGAAGCACTGCTAAAATGTCAGAGTCATCAACAATAAATTGATCATCTTTTACTGCTTTAAACTTATTTTTTGTAGCATAAATGGATTTCATACCCATAAATTCCACTCCTTCGTCTATTATCTCCTGAATTATTGAGGCATACCTATACAGTATCTTTTTTCGACTCCCTCGAAGGACCCCAACCTCATTATTTCAAATGTTCCTTTTCTACTAAGAAACATTTAGTCTCTTCTTCTATTTCTTCGGCAACTTCGTCATCGGAAGTGTCCTGTTATTTTGGTTCTGGTTCATCATCTGAATTTAAGTCATCATTAGGAGCCGTTACGCTTTTACCCGGCTCTACCTCAAGCTTCTGTCTTTTAATATTTCGTCTTGTAGGTACAACTTTGGATCTTTGTTGGTTGTAGGTAATCTACCAAACACTGTAAACGGTATTTGCATCTACGTTGAAACTTCCAGGATTTTTTTTTGTAAAACTCTCCTAATCAAACGGCACGACTCCAATAGCTCTGAAACAAGAAATTAATTCTTGCCTAATGACATTGATGTCACGTCCTCCCTTTCTATCCATTTTCATCAAAGAAGTAGAAAGTAATTGTGGAAAATCTCTCTTATCAATTGGCATGCAAGTTACATATAACTCTTTCCATTTTGATAAGGTTGACCTCAAGGAAATTTTAAATGCTCTAAAAAAGCTCACATCTAAAGGTTGGTCGAATGTGTGTTTTTGGGCAGACATACAAAAGCTATGTTATTTTCCTCGCATAAACGAAGAACAGCGTTCTTAATTGAAACTATGCGACCTTCTAATTCTTTAGCGTGCGGTAAGAAGCATGCCGTGAACCAGTTTGCGAACGTCTGAGCATCCATTCATCCATGGTTTGTAGGGTTACACCTCGATCCTGATCCACAACATCGTCCACTGCAACAGGGATTCCCCTTGGAGCCATTGTCAGTTCATTGGAACATTTTTTTTCAGATTTGTAGATAATGTATGGAGGCAGCAACCGATGTAGAACCACGCATCATAATGGATGTAGCAATTATTGTAAAATTGCAGGCCCTTTCGGGATGCCTATTTAGTTCCCCGTCGAAATAACATTTTCGTATTTCCAGGTTCATCTTGAACGTTTGTTTCGTCATGATTAAATAAATTGGATGCAGTAATATCTTGTAATGTCTCGCGTAAATTGTTAAAATATTCCGTTATAGTTTGTCTTGAAACAGAAGCTCGAGAGCCTTTAATACTTGCAACCACTTTCTTCACAATTACATCGTTATGTCGCTGAAGCTAAGAACAAACCCATCCATTTCCTGGTAGATTGTTCTGAAGCACGGCAAAATTGCGACTTTGGCTATCCAAAGAATTTCCCCCATTCTCCGCAAACACTTGCTGCAGAAGGAAATATTTTTCCTACGCTATTTGTTAAACAGGTTTGCAGATTTTTTTTAATAGGTATGGCGACCATGGTATTTATTATTTAGCATTCCATAAGGTATTTTGTATTCTCGATCAGCCCTCTGTAGATTGTAACCACCTTCAGTAACCTTTGCTAGGGCATATGCAACAGTCTCGTTCACTGTAGTCTTTGAGCTTGAATTATAAACATATTTTAAGAATGGATGATGTCTTAATAAAGGTTTAGGTTTTCGGTGAATCATCCAGGATGAGTGAAGAAAATGTAAGCGTCCTAAGTTGAATTGTGTTTGTAGGACTTTAACGCAACTGTCTTGCATCCTATTAAGACCCTAAACCCTTCAAATGTGAAACCTTTAATGATCTAAATTATATCATGACCAAGAATTAAATTATTATTTTAAGGTTGAATAGACATCATAATCATCACCAATCAGCTATATGGTCATCCACTGCTGGGCATAAGCATCCCGTAAATATTTACATCCCTCTCTGTCCCGCGCTGCATTTATCCAGTTTGTGTGGATGCGCTTCAGATCGTCTCACCATCTGATAGGCGGTCTGCCTCTGCCGCGAACCTGGATCTTTAGGTCTCCATTCGGATATTTTTCTTTTCCATCTGCCATCGTTCATTCTAGCCAGGTGACCCGCCCAATTACATTTGAGATTTGATATTCTTACGATGGCATCTGTGACCCCACTCCTTCTTCTTACCTCAAAATTCGGAACCCTATCTCTCAAAGAAATGCCCAACTCTCTGTGCCACTCTTATTTGCCGATTTTCTTGTTAGTGTCAGTGTTTCGGCTCGATATGTTAACACAGGCAAAATACACTGATTATAGACCATTCTCTTTTGGCACATGGGGATATGTAAATATGTTCTATATTGTTGTGGAGGATTCATTCTTACCCTGGAATTGATTGCCTTTGGCTCCACAAATGATTGAATTTTGTTTGAATTGTTATAGAGCCACTTCGGCCCCGGCTCAAGGATGTAAACTGCACTTGTGCAGTTTACATCCTTGAGCCGGGGCCGAAGTGGCTCTAAACAATTCAAACAAAATTCAATCATTTGTGGAGCCAAAGGCAATCAATTCCAGGGTATACATGTGGATATTTGATGCTAAGATGTAGCTCAGTTTCCAAAGGCTGCCCAGGCGAAACCTATTCTTCTGCCGATTTCGCAAGTCTGATTGTCTCTCCCCAATCGAATTTCATGGCCCAGGTAATTATACGACCATACTTGCTTAATATTCATGTCATTTACTGTTAGGTATTCACTGAAGACCAGATTAGTGATGAACTTTGCCTTGTCAATGTTAATATTTAGCCCAACTTCTTTGAATACTAGTTCCAGTTCCTTTAGCATTTATATTGGTTTTGGAGATATGACATCACCTTGACGCACACCTCGCTCCATTTTTAAGTCGGAAGTGTCTTCATAGAGTCTAATGGCAGCAATCGCTTTCTTATAGATATGCTTAATGAGGTTGGTGTAACGATAGTCAATTCAGCAATCAGCGAGAGCTTTGAGTCTACTGTGTCGAAAGCTTTTTTATAGTCTATGAAGACGAGGACCAATGGCTTATTGTACTCTAGGCATTTTTCAATAAGGATTTTTATTGTGTGGAGCTGATCGTTGTTGTTATATTCCTTGCGGAATCTTGCCTGTTCATATGGGTGATAGAGATCGAACTTCGTTGTCAGTCTTTTGGTGATGATCCTCATATACAGCTTATAAATCTGCGAAAGTACACTGATTTGTATTTGGGCTATGTCTCCCTTCTTGTGGAGCAATATTATAATAGCCTTGTCCCACTATCCAGGTGTTGTAGTATTCCTCAGGTAAGCATTATATACAGGGTGTGTATTTAGTCTGGAAACGGTCCAATATCTCAGATAGTTTAGATTCGACATGTATGAAATTTAGTATACCAGGGTAAATCAACATTCTGAATTTGTTGGTAATATTTTCGACAATGCAGTGTTGCCGCTTCTACAAAAAAGTACATTTTGCTCTATCTTTAGCCGTTTAGATTTTACAGGCTAAAAACTTGGTAAATGGTCGATTTTCAACTGTCAATATTTCAGAAACAATTGGAGATAGGTATAGGGCATTATTTATGAAATATGTCTAGAACCCTCCGCAAAATCCAAATATGCAGGAATATACAGGGTGTTCCATTTAAAATTTGACAGTTGCATCTACTTTTTAGTAGAAGCGGCAACACTGCCTTGTCGAAAATATTACCAACAAATTCAGAATGTTGATTTACCCTGGTATAATAAATTTCATACAAGTCGAATCTAAATTATCTGAGATATTGGACCGATTCCAGACTAAATACACACCCTGTAGTTTGCACAGTATGTTTAGTAGTGCTGTTCCTCCCATTTTGATATTTTCAATGCTAATTTCGTCGTCTCCTGGCGATTTATTGTTATTCATGTCTTTCATGAATAGACATGAAATAGGGTAAAACAATCGCCAGATAATATATAGGGTGGGGTGTCCCATCTGACTAAAGTTAAATTTCTGTTGCCTCTCTTTTATGAATAGTTGAAAGTATTTTAAAAATATACACCTTTAATAACCAACACAATTTGTTTTTAGAATTGTTTTTAGCTATTTGCTGTTACAATCAATAATGTCTCTAATTATGTATATCGAATTATTCGAATTAATAAAGCCTAAGACACTGCCTTTATTCTCCGATAATAACAACCTTTGAATATCTGGATGCTTTGGTATTTCTGATATTTCTTATAGGCATCCCCTACAACCAATTATCTTAAAAGTACATTATTCCTGTAGTCTAAAATGATAGTAGATGTTACCTCTATAGTTTTCAACGAAAACGATCACAATTTATTGAAAAATAAATTTTATTTTCAAGGTGTTAACATAGCATTCAGAAAGCCTGCCAACCAATCGACGACCGTTCGAGGAGGTAGCGCCTTAAACGCCAACGATGGTGAAACGAGTAACGACCACGAAACGAAAAAATGCTCAGAAACTCAGAAAGAAGCGAGCCCTTGGTGGCAAGTAGATCTCCTCAGGCCGTATCCTGTGAAGGTCGTCCGGGTGACTACAAGAGGTTGCTGCGGACACCAGCCGTTGCAGGATTTAGAAATCAGAGTCGGCAATAGTAGTACCGACCTGCAGCGAAATCCTTTGTGTGCATGGTTTCCCGGAACTATTGGTAAGTACTTAATACATTTTTTTTTTTAAATGCAGGAAGCTTTTGCATACCCATGAAAAATTTATAAAAAAGTGTCTGACCATCATCTATACATCAAATAAAGCGTTTTAATTTTATTATACCCTCTAACTTTACAATCAAGTCTAATTAAATTTATAACGCTCTAAGTGAAGGATTTCCTGCGTGAGGTGGCAGAACTTTTTATATAATAAATTAACACTTTAAATAATGAGATGCGTGATTTGGTTTTGCCATTTTAATCTCATCTATTATAGTACAAAAGGATACTAGTTAACCCAGTGGCGTCTCCTCGGTTAGCACTCAGATAACATAGACGCTGATAAATAAAACAAATAAATATATTTTTCCTGTCTACTGTCGAGTCTGCTGCGTCCAACGAGTTGTCACTGATAAGTTATAGTTGGTTATGGTTGACGATATTTTAAAATTTTTGCTTAATTGCAGATGAAGGATCAACGAAGACATTCACTTGTGCAAGACCACTTATCGGAGAGCACGTATTTTTACAACTTGTGGGAGTTGAGGGCTCTTTATCGCTATGTGAAGTAGAGGTGTTTACAACCGACGGTAAGTAATCATTGCGCTTAAAAATTGGTATATTTTGAAGTGTTTTAAGTCGACTCGCCATAAGATTCGAAAAAGGCTACGTGAGATTTCTAAGTTGACTAAACGTCATTCGTGGGGTCTAGTTGAGATAAGGTAACCTCTCATAAATGATTTCTTTTTTGAAAAATTTTGCTCTTAGTCGATTTGTTTTTTATATTATCATTTATTTCAATTTCGTAATGTCGGTGCAATAGACCAGATCTTTAATTCAAAAATGACGTTTTAAATACAACTGTAGCATCAAGAAGCCATTTTCTCAAATTTGGTTGAGATAAGATAACCTCTCAAAAGATATATTTTTGAAAAATTTTGCTACTAGTCAAATTATTTTTTTGTATTTTTTTTCCCAAGAAAGTGAGGATATAATTATGTTATAATGACTTTTTGATAAAAAATTGATATCAAAATTCCTAATGTCACTGCAATAGACCAAGTCTTTATTTAAAAAATTACGTTTTTAATACAATTGTGGCATCAAGAAACCTTTTTCAAGTGTCAGATTTGGTTGAGATAAAATAACCGCTCAAAAATAATTTTTTTGAAATATTTTAGTATTATTCGATTTGTTTTTTTATATTTTTTCCAAAAAAGTTACGATCATCGAAATATTATAATGATTTTTTCATACAAAATTGGTATCAAATTTCCTAATGTCAGTCGGTGCAATGGAAATAGTAGATAGATTTTTTTGAAAAATGTTGGTATTAGTCGATTTATTTTTTTATTATATTTTTTTTTTCAAAAAAGTGAGGATCATTGGAATATTACAATGATTTATTGATACAAACTTGACATCAATTTTCCTAATGTCGCTACAATAGACCTTAATTTCAAAACTGAAGTTTTTAATAAAATTGTAGCATCAAGAAGCGTTTTTCAAATGCCAGATTTAGTTGAGATAAAATAAGCTCTCAAAAATTAGTTCTTTGAAAAATCTTGGTATGTCGATTTGGTTTTCTATATTCTCCTCCAAAAAAGTGAGGATCATGCAAATATTATAATGATTTTTTGATACAAAATTGATATCAAATTTGCTATATCGGTGCATATATGGCAGGAACGTCAACTGGTGAGAGCAGTTTGATTACGGAGAGTAACGCCCCCACCATTCCTAGTTGCCACGGGATGTGGCCCATCAAATCCCATCGTCCTCTCCCAGGCTGGAGAACACGGAAGTACAAAGTCTGGAGCGAATCAATGGCAGTTTGTGACAAGAGGGGTTGCATTGTATTAGCTGGCAGGAACGTCAAACTGGTGAGAGCAATTTGATTACGGGGAGTGACGCCCCCGCCATTCCGACTTGCCATGGGATATAGCCTATCAAATCTCATCGTCTTCCTCCAGGCTGGAGAACACCAAAGTACAAAATCTGGAGCTGATCACTGGGGAGTGACCCAACAAACCCTATTCTTACCCCCACCAAAGGATTAAGTCTGAGGCCGATGCTTCCACTGGAAGCGGCCCTAGGTGGTAGATGCATAGGTCTACTCGCATCGCCCGGTGAAAGGCCACCCCACCAGAAATGGGAAGCGCTAATAGGTTCTTCCGAATCACGTTCCGTTTCCGCGCTGGTGGTTCCGGGTTCCACAGTAGGAATATATAAACATGATGGTGCTTACAGGATCAAAATATTCCGAAAGTAAACAGCCCGGCCATTCGGATCTCCGCGCGCTGGGTGGCCCTGGGAGCCCTTCATTCCGCATTTCACAGACAGCAAAGACAGCAAGAATAGATTTCTGCAACATAAGTGGCCCAAATACAAACATAAATTCGATACACCAACATCTACAAGCAAATAGACCACACATACTAGCCCTTACAGAAACACAAGAAGTTCTACAACAACAACAGTAAACTACTCCTATACTGGTTACGACTTACACACCCGATTTAGACATAAGTTCGGAATATGCCTTTTTGTCCGAAGCGACCTTTCATGTCAACACTCGAACCGAACAACGTCGACGTCATGTGGCTCAAGTTCACCGCCAAGGGACTAACCAAGTTTATATGTTGCCTCTATCGCCCTCCGAGCGATAGAGCCTACCAAAGCTTTTTTTACAAAACTAACTACCACTTTTGACTCAATACAGGTCGATCACCCCAATTCAGAATTAATCGTTTTGGGAGACTTCAATGCCCACAACACCAACTGGCTCAAACATCACAACAAGACCGACAACGAAGGTAGAGAAGCTGAAGCATTTGCCATCAGCTGCGGGCTTACTCAACTTGTAGACAAGCCAACTCGAATCTCAGAGAGGGGCGAATTCGCCGCCCTCCTGGATCTTTTTCTAACCACCAATCCTGACCAGTATACAACTATTGGTCCGCCATTAGCTACTTTCGACCACAAACTTATTACAACGGTTTGTAAAGTGTCACTTCCACAGAAGGATCGACCATTGCCTCGCAAAATCTGGCATTACAATTTTGCAAACTGGGACGATCTAAGGGAGTTCTACCTAGATTTTCCTTGGTTCGACGTCTGTTTAGCACTAACGACCCGCAAGTAAATCTCCTCAGGAATGGAAGCATACATCCCAAATTCCATAAAGTTACCGTCAAAAGGAAAGCCCTGATTCGACATAGGATGCGAAAGAGCTGTAGGTAGGAAACAGCAAGTACTGGCAGCAAAATCAGATCGCTGAAAATCGCAATTATTTTGTCGAAGCGAGAAACGAATGCAAACGTGTGATCGACGAAACTAAGGACAACCACAATCAAAGGATCAGGAATAAACTTTTGCAATGCCTCAGTGGCTCCAGGAATTTCTGGTCGGTAGCAAAGGCAGTAAGTAACAACTTTACAAAAACGTCTCTCCCACCTTTGACAGACGAACGTGGCATCACGGCGACTACAGCCAGGGAAAAACCAAACATGCTCGCCAAAATGTTTTCATCGCACTCTACCTTAGATGTCCCCCAAGGCAAGGCTCTCCTCACCATATCGAACATCAACACTACCATGGCAAAAGTCAAGTTTCATCACCGTGATATTCCTAAAATCCTTAAAGAACTAGATACGCAAAAGGCATTAGAACCGGACGGAATACCTGCCATCGTGTTAAAGAACGGCGCCAACGAACTAACGTTTTTCCAGGCTTTTTCCTCTGTCTTACGGAAAAGGGATTTACCCATCTTCTTGGAAAGTCGCTCGAGTGCAACCTGTTCCAAAAAAGGCAAGAAAACCACGCCGTCAAACTATCGCCCAATTGCCTTGCTTCCAATAATCTCCAAAGTCATGGAACGTGTAGTCAATCAGCAACTACTCAAGTACCTTGAGAACAACAGAATAATCAGCGATAATCAATACGGCTTTCGCAAAGAGAGGAGCGAGAGATCGACAGGAGATATATTGGCTTATCTCACTCATATATGGAGTAGGGCAATTGAGAACTACGGAGAGTCTCGAGAGATTGCGTTGGATATTTGGAAGGCATTCGACAGAGTTTGGCATGACGGACTGCTCAACAAGCTGCCGTCCTTCGGACTGCCAGCCTCTCTCTGCAGCTGGCTTGCCAGTTTCCTTAAGAGCCGATCTCTGCACGTTGCAGTTGATGGACACATCTCAGACACATTCACCATTAACGCGGGCGTGCCTCAGGGCGCAGTACTTTCACCAACTTTGTTCCTGATCTATATTAATGACCTGCTGACCGAAACGAATAATCCTGTTGACAGTTTTGCAGATGACAGTACCCTTGTCTCCCAATTTAGATTAGAAAAGCCTTTACCAGCTACTGAAACTTATCACCGCAGACAGGAGCAGATTACCGAAAATAATCAAGACCTGGAGAAAGTTCAAACTTGGGGCGACAGAAATTTGTTCCAGTTCAATGCAGCAAAGAGTGCAAAGACCCAAGCAGCCACGTTTACCAAGAGAGCCAATACGGCGGGCCCTGACATGATTATGGCAGGATCGACCATTCCTTCATCCTCGTCAATCGGATTGCTGTAGATCCCCTTCTACAAGGAATCCAACGCCAATTAAGTAATAAAGGATTTCAATAGGAGAAATTGATAGCTTGGAATAGTTTGGGTTAGTTTATTTAGACCTGCAAACGTAATTTTTGACATAAAATTCAAAATATGTCAAAAACAGTTAGGCTAAGTGCCTTTTCACACATGCCGGATAAGATCATCCGGTTTACGGATATCCGATCGCGAGGTACGTAACATTAATGAAAGCTTTCACACGTTTGTCGGACAGTCGGACGCCGGAAACGTACTGAATAGACCGGATATCCGACGTCGGATATCCGATGTCGGACTCGTGTGAAACGGGGCTAAGGCACGGCATCATAAACAATCGGCAGGCTCACTCGCCGTTAATCGCATTGCAATATTAGAGTACGAAAATTTGACATTGGCGGCGCCATTCGGGGGTCTTAGTCAGGGCCGGATTAAGCCGTATCGACATTTTCCGATAAAATAAACTATTGATAGACAGGGTCGTATTAAAACAAAAAAGTGATAATTTACACAAAGTATATTTAAATTAACTTATAAGAACAGCATTAGGAAAATAAACTTTATTGATTTTTTAGCTTATTTTTATTGATGGTCTTAGAGTTTCTATTAATATTTATCAATGTGTAATATTACGTAGCCTCAAATATAACTTAATAACATATAATGTTGGGAAAAGGGGACATGGAGTGTCAAATGTTATATCGGAATTAATTAAATCTGCAAAATGTTTGAAAATTCCGGATTTAGTGATAAATGATTCAAAATGTTTTTGAAATATAATTTCAATTTGTATTACTAAATATACAAAACTGACATTTGGCATTTTTGAATTGCCAAAAATGTCTTCATTTGCGTTTTTGTATGTCATTCTATTTTAATATTTTTAGTAATAAACTGTCATAGTAATGATATCTAATGTCATATCACCCCTTTTGATAGTTTCAATAAAAATTATGTAACTTAATGATTTCCTTAAATGCTCAATTTAACTGCCTTTTTCTATAATATTTTAAATAGAACACGCCACATTTTGTGTTACGAAATTGAAGGGTAGTGCATAAGCATAACCTTTCAAAAAATGCGTTACAACATTAAAATGGTTAGATTTGAAAGTTTATCATTGATAACATCGCAAAGCGACCACATTACTTTTTATGTAATAAATTATGTGTCTCACCTTTATAAGCACACAACTGAAGTGAAACTTCTGAAAGGGATACTAGGAATTGAATATCTGATTTTAATTTTGTTTTTTTTTTTAATTTTATTTTTAATTTTTTTTAATTATTTATTTTGCTTTGGGGTAAAAAATAATTGAAACTATTTAATCTTACTATTTTTTAATTTTATTAGAAATAAAGGTTTTGATTTTTTACATACCACAGAAAATAAAATAAAATATTTTTATAGAATATAAAAACTTCAAAAGTCACTTAAATAATTAATTACGCCAAAGCAAAATAAGTAATTTCAAAAAAAAAATTAAAATTATGAAAAAAAAATAAAAACATATTCATATTAATAACGAAAATATCATGTGAAAAACCACAAAAAAAAGTATTTAAAAAAAGAAAGTTTATGATGTTCCCTTGAAGACGAAACGTCGGGTTCCAAACTCATCATTGGATAGAGCGAGAAAAATGGCAATGCAAAAGTGCAATCCAATTTAAAATTCGTCTTGATAATAAGCTCATGAAAAAAATAAAATGATTTTTCAATATTTTGTTTTTTTCCGGATATATTGTTAGGCACCTAAATGCGCAATTTTGCCCTAATTTGGCCGACACTGCATCTCTTACGGTTTTCGAGTTCCCCATACATAGACTCGAATTCGAGCCACCCTGTATACAAATTGACTAAGGTATGGAATATTATTTATAAAATATATCCAGAATTTTAGGAAGAATTCAAAAATGTCTTAATATACAGAGTATTCTATTTAAAATAAGGAAGTTGATACTTGTCCACGAAAATACGAACACCCTGTATATATAAAAATACAATATTTTAAAAGTTTAAGTAAATCCAAACAACTTTTGTATCAAACTATTTTGGTACACCTTAGATTCTGAGATAAGGTCTCATCCCATCCCACCTACCACCCTGTACCTACGCGTGATACAATAAAGACATAGATATTGTATCATGGTACCTACGGAGCCATCCATGAATAAATGAATTCGGACAGGCACCACGTTCGATTTCTTAACTCTACATAAATATTCATACTAAGGAGTATTGAGTGAATTAAGTGAGGAATTAGTCTCGTCAAATTATGTCGCAGGCCAGCGCTACATCGCTGACCATAGATAAACAATAATTAATTACTTCTCTTTGATGAATAAATCAATTTTAACGCGTTTTGTATTCGTCAGATAATACGTTTTGGATTTTGGTGTCCACAGTATTGCGTGATTCTTTGTTTTGCTTTTGAATAACGTTTAATCGATTATACGGATTTTTAGATTTTATTCGGCTTTTACCCACTGTTATTTAATAGGTATTACGATTTATGTTACTGATTTCCTAAATTATTTATTCGAGGTAAAAAGAACAGTGATAATTGTTTTAATTATATAAACCAACCAGAACCTTTATTAGGTACAGATAGGAAAAAGTTGTAAATTCTAAGGATATGACATAATAAAGCTCGATCCAAAATTGTTACTTACTTACTTTATTACTAATCTTCATATTTATAGTATTTATAATGATTTAAATGTATTTATAATTATTTATATTTATTTAAAATGGTATAATGCGCTTTGTAAACAACAATATAAACAACAATACTACAATAAAAATACAACTCAAATAAAAGTGCATCAACCTTGCCAAGAATGCAAATTAAGTTTCTAATTCAGTATTCAGTGAACCTTGTTCTTAAAAACAATTATTTATTAGAAGGAGTCACAAAAAGAAATTACTTAATACTAGTGACTAATTCTGCGGCTATAAAGCTCGAAAATAAGAGCCTAAAGGATGAACGGTGTATTTGCTACGTTGACAAAAAGCTGTTTATGTTTTATGATTATGGACATTTAAAAGGGGGGATTTACCATTGTGTGTCTATTGGGCTAGATAGAGATAATTGTACAAAGCACTATACAAGTAGGACTACAATCCATTTTTATTTGGGCTCTAAATTACCTAGAATAGTATTTGGAGTCAATCATTTAACCAGCACCATTGACAGATAGAGAACTCATTAAAATTAAATTGGCAATTAATAATTTGACAATAATTGTGGAATTTAATTCGTTGTCTATATTTATCTTAATTAAATTGGTAACGGTTAGTACCAAAACTCACCTTTTACGTTCAGACAACGCAACGTCTATAATTCGAACGCCATAAAAGGTAAATTATGTATAAGGAAAGTATGGTTTTGAAAGTGACAGTTCCCAGTTTAATGCATACCATTCAAGTTCAGGCAGTGCATAGCAATGGCGCTTCCGTAAAATTTCGCAATTATTTGTATTTCATTCGATTTTAATTGTATGCGGTGTCGCGTGGTACTGCTTTCTCAATATTGAAAAGCCAAGCAAGCCGTCATCATTATTTGTATCTTCGTCAGTAAGTCAAATCTATGCTATGGTATATGAGGTACCGACCTTATATTATAGAGTAAGATACCAACCGTATAGCAGGTTATATTAGATTTGGTTAGAGTACGTCCATTGATCTCTTTTGGATACAGGTTCTATGGTGAGTCAAAAAGTTACTGAGAATTTCCTTACTGGTTGACGACCACGTCTCTGTCGATGGGCCATCGGGTCAGTCGTTGCGGTTCCATGAGTTAAAATTGATGGATATATTGGCCGAAAAAACTATTTTAATATTAAGACTGTTAAAGAAAAGGACATTTTACTGCACTGTGCATATATTTTATTAATCCTGCAAGTTCAATATCAGGGTTGTTCAAACCTCATCTTAAGGCCTATAAAACTTCAGGATGAAAAACTTTCAGTGTTTGGTATAGCGTTATTGGCGATAAGGTGTATAAAATATGATGCATTACACTTGCTTATACTTAAAGGACAGTAGACGTGAATAATGTGCGTACGTTGTGAGAATGGAAAAGTCCGCAGATTTTCTTATCTTCAGATCTTCCCCGACAACCCTGAAATCTTAAATATTTTGTGATATATATATTCCTGTACAACGAACAAAAGAATTCTTGCTAAATTATTAAATTATAATATGTAATTGCATAATTAAGTAATTACTCTATAAGTTTTTAATTAATAAAACCTTGGCATTAAATGATCATGTTTTGCTAGCTACTTATTCAATTTATTTATTTTTTGCAGCTTGTAACATGCAGCATGGAATTTGATAAGTTTCTATTTTATCAATCAATCAAGGGGAAATTTAAATGGTTTTAAAACATTCTTCACCTATACACAGTGATTCATGAGTAAATGTATTAGGTTTTCATTTATATTTGGACCTCTTTCTGGAGCGACGACTATACATGGAACAAGCTTTTAATACAAAGATGATATGGATTAAGATAATCATGAGAAAAAAATATTTTTGAACATACACAGGATGAATAAAAAAATACGTAGCAATATTAATTTTGTGTTTTTTTCTATATAATTTTAATACTAGGCAGTTTGGGTCTAAAACTATTTACTGTGATTAATGGTAATAAAATTAAGTCGTTTTACAAGTAAATGCGAGTTGTAGTGCATTTTTAGAAAAGTTTTAAAATATTTGAAAAATTCAAAAAAAACCGTTGGCTTGCCATTTTTCGGAAAAAGCTCAATTTCCACTTGAAGTGTAGATCTATACTCAAACTAACCATAACGTTGTTAAGAGCATAAAAATTACCATTCAAAGATCATTTTAAAGGTAAAATTATTTTTCGGAGAAAGCTCAATTTGCACTTAGAGGGTAGATCCTTACGCAAACTAATCATAACGTTGGTAAGCATAAAAATTACCATTCAAAGATCATTTTAAAGGAGTTTAGAGAAGTTTAAATAATTGAAAAAACCGTTGGCTTGCCATTTTTTAGAAAAAGCTCAATTTCCACTAAGACTGTCGATCCTTACTCAAACTAATCATAACGTTGTCAAGATTATAAAAATTGCTGTTCAAATATTATTTTAAAGGAAAAACTATTGGTTGAAAAACATTTAAAAAATTTAAAAAACCGTTGGCTTGCCATTTCTTCGGAAGAGCTCAATTTCCACTTAGACTGTAGATCCTTACGCAAACTAACCATAACGTTGATAAGAGCATAAAAATTACCATTTAAAGATCTATTTAAAGATAAAATTATTGGTTTAAAAATATTTAAAAAATTGAAAAACCGCTGGCTTGCCATTTTTTTGGAAAAAGCTCAATTTCCACTTAGATTATCGGTACTTACGCAAACTAATCATAACGTTGTCAAGAGCATAAAAATTACCATTCAAAGGTCATTTTAAAGGAAAAATTAGTGGTTTAAAAATATTTAAAAAATTGA
>MU183053.1:268822-283356 GCA_016904865.1 Pissodes strobi | reverse complement strand
TCCATTTGAAAAAAAAGTTGAGATAACTAGGTGTTAGGGGGTTGGGAAAAAATGTTTTAACCGATAAATGTGAAAACTCAAAATCAGTTACCGTGTTTCAGTGTTTTTTGAAAATATTGCTTGCTCAAAAGATATTAATTTTATTTCAGATATTTGGCCATCCCTGCATATTTTAAAATAGGAGCCATAAATCCTATGAGGTGACCAGAGCATAGAATTAAGTTTGCCACTTCGTTTCAGGCAGGTGATGGAGCATTTTTAATATATTACTCTACTGTATTTATAATAAAAAACAAAAGAAGAAAAAGGCAAACATCAAAATAAAATTGAAGGGCGGAGCGTGGTAAGTAACAAAAAAGTATATTCTATGTAGTACCATCATAAAAAAAGGTTGTCCAGAAAAGTTTTTACTGCTCGTGAACTTTGAAACTAATTTGCTTTATTTTACGTTAAACTATGTAAAGTTTGTCTTCTTTTTTAATTTTTGGCAAAGTTCGGTTTTCTTATAGATCAAATCCGAATAACATTAAACTTCCTGAAAAACGCATGTCGGTGAAACCAGCCTTAAATCTAAGGCAGTCATCTATTTACTGTTAACTTAGCTTCGATTTAAATCAAAGCTAACCGAAACTAATCTTCAGGTTTAGAACGAAATAACTATTAACAGTGGTCAGTGGTTTAGCCTGGATTAGCTTTGACTATAGCTTTCTTTAGGATTCAACCCAAGCTAACCTACAATAACAGTTACTTCTTTCTGACGATCGATCTATTTAGAATTAGCTTCCCCGATGACGTAAAAAATTCCATATTTTTCGTTCAAATATCAAAATAGCATTATCCATCTCGGTTCTAATATAGAGATAAATAAATAATTGTCCATATACAATCTCGCAATTTTGATAAATTTTCAACGAAAATGATAAATTATAGTCTTACGAAACCTGGCAGGTGCTTTCTACAGTACAATACCGAATTTGCGCCAAAAGAGCCAATAAAAATGTTTCCAAAGCAATATTGAGGATCTTCAATAAAATTTTAGCGGAGTCATATTTTGCTTAATTAACGCAGACAAGTATTGCTTTATTCTTGTAAATAATGGCACAATTATTAGAATCTATACTCATTTACAATATCATATTCCACATTTACATATCTGAAGGCATATAATCGTTAGTATGCAAAATTCGATAAAACGAGCCTCAATGCATTATTTTGATTACAGTCGCGGAATTGTGTGTAGGGCTTGTAGTTGTCTACGAAGTGTCGATACTTATCATCATCACTTATCGATACGTCGAATATAAATAGGTGATCAAACTTTAGAAAAAACGGTCGACTCTAATTTTTTGGATGTAAGGCCAATCACTGCTGATGACTTAATAAAGAGTTTTTATTGAAATGTGCACACGGCACATGTAAAGTCTATGTCTATATTTTAAGGTAATATAGATTTTTTAAAGCTTAATATCTAGTTTATAGAAATATACGGTTTGCTCTCATTGTCGAGGAACAGCCTAGAAATTTTTTGACCATTTTAAACCAAAAAAAATCCGTTTTTTTTGGGAGACCATAAGATAATATTGATACTTTGAAAAGTGGGCTCAGAGAGCAGATAAGAGAAGCATTTGCAAGTACTGGAGAGGTGTCAGTTTTTATCAAGTTTGAGGTTACATCTATGTTGGGGTTTAGAACCTTCGGCAACATGCACTAAAACAGGGTTTTATCCACAATACCGAAACAACATTTTTGCACTCGACGCGCGTTTCGCAAACCATGTTAGTATCATCAGGAGATGATTAAGACTTAATCATCTCCTGATGATGCTAACATGGTTAGCGAAACGCGCGTCGAGTGCAAAAATTCTGTTCCGGTATTGTGGATGAAACTCTCTTTGAGGTTACATAATTTTTTAATCAGTAAATCAGCTTATCTTTTTTTATTTTGTAGATGTATTTTTTAAGATTTCAAAAAATAAAAAGGATTTCTCGATAAGGTATCGCCTAGTCTTTTAGTCAAAATAAAAAAATGTGGATTTCCTCATTAATTTTAAAATGTCCTCTAACTTTATGAGCAGCAAAATTTTTCCATAACCATCATTGTCTAGTAAACTGCACTCTTTCCTATTTTATTGCGTTTAAGCGTTTTCCGTTATCTGTTTAGTTTGATAGTTACAGGTTTTTAAGCAAAGTAGTGCTTTATTGGCTTGCACTAAACAGCAGGTGGTCATATTTGCTCAGTTTACAGATTACGCTTTCGAAAGTTTTTCTAAGTTCTGGTATAGTTAGCGACAGCCAGTGATGTTGCCATAATTTTTTTGAGAGTGTACTACCAGTAATTCATTATAAGCAGGGGCGTAGCCAGGTTTTCTATTTTCTTGCTCCAAGGGCGGGTAAAATAGGGTTACCAGATGAAAAGCTGGAAAAGTGTTTCCTGCTTACATTTTTCATCCAAAAGTCGTTAAAATCGTTAAAAAATCAAAAAGGTCGTGAGGTCCCTTGTGACTAATTTATGGGGCCCACCTGAAAAACGTGTGACTGTAACAGACAAGGGGCGATGGCGGACCGGAAAACTGACCTGTCCTACAACTGACCTTGCTGAAAGTCCCTTTTCTCTAATTCCCCGAAAAACGAAATCTCAGCCAGCGGCGACGCCTCTGATTATGTGCCTGATTTTTCTTACTCGAGGGGGATGGTTAAAGAATAACTAGAAGGTTTCTGTAATTTCAGCTTTCACAGTTCGGAAACTGCTTGCAAGCCAACGTACATTCAAGCACGACCTATTTTCTTCCTTTCAATGCCTACCTCCATGCAAGCTTCTTCCAAACCTGTCGAGTTCTTTGGGCCTTAATGTAATATGCCTAGAATTTGTCCATGAAACTTTGGAAACGGGAAACACTAATACATCTTTAAGATATCGTTTATTGAAAGTTCGACGCAATGACATAAATAGTGCCAGAGAAAAACGTGTGGTATTTTTTGGCATAGCTTTGCAGCAACTCCAGCTTTCTTTCCTATCATCACACTCGCACCATCGCTTGCAAACGCAATTCAATTTTTCAGAGCGACTCACTTTGATATTCCCAAACCTTCTAAGCAGGACCAAAGAGCTTTCTCAATAGTTTCTGCATCTTGTCCATCTAGGTCAATCAAATCTAAAAACGCTATAATGGGAGTCTCTGCATCAAAATATGATGAAATGTATACTATAAGAGTGCACTTGGAACTTAGTGTTGTTGATTAATCAACCATTATAGTGAATTTTGACTCTGACGCCTTGTACAATAGGCGTGAAATAAGTCGTTTGCGTATCTTCCTTGCTATGACATTAACCATCCGCGTGACAGTTATTCTACTATGTAAAGAATAGCTCATATTCAATCCATTGATTTGTTGAAGTCCAACAAGCTCTTCAAATTGTAAGAAAGGGTGATGATTTTTGCCACGCAGTACACTGTATTAAAAAGTATACCATTACTTCTTCAGAGACATGTTCAAACTACTTTTTCAAAACTTTTCATCGCCCGGATTTTTGTCTGAAACTCGGTCACCTACTCGCTAGTCCACAAAGAAGATTAAATTTGGGAAATATCCTGATCGCAACGAGCAGCAAGGCTGCGATCCTTCTGTGAGGATACGTATAGACCAGCACTATCAGCATCGACATTACTAGCCTCACCTTAGCTTGACTTGTAGAGAAAAAAACTGAGGAGTGTGCCCCATTTCGAACTCATTTCAAAAGAGGATTTTAATAAAAAAAAACTAACACGAACTAACTCAAACAACATAGGGGGAAATGGGTGGGGTCAAAATGATGCCTGCGTCGGCGCCGCGCCGCAGCGACATCGAGGATTGAAAGATGATCTTCGCTTGGTGTATCATAATTATGTCGAGTGGCGGCGCTTGATTGAGAGTATACGCAATATGTCTAAACAACGCTTGACAGTCATCGGCGTATATGGAGTATACCCTATGGGAACACCACTGGCGACAACACGTCAAATACGAAGCTACGAAGATTATTTGTCATATCAACATGGTTCCGGAAATGCTTTCCAAGGGACCTACGGTCTATCGAATGGGGTACCCTAAGGACGGTTTATCTCAATATTTTCGAAACCGCTCATATGATCTTATTTTTAAACGAGTAATTTACTCTTTAGCGTTGACCCATGTTTTTTTGAAACACTTTGTAGGAATGTCTTAATAAATTACTTTTGTTACAGGTCAATACGTCAATCCAAATCCAAAAGAATTCACCCATCAGGGAGGGTCAAGACCCTGAACCAATGGAAGCTGAGGATGGACAGACCAACCTCAACCCAACAACAACAACAGGAGAGGCTGGAAATAAACCAACCAATCCTGAAACCAGTAGCCTTTCTTCTGGGGCGGAAAGAAGCCTGTTAGGTTTGACCACCACAGAGGAAGAGAAGAGCGAGACCGACGGGGAGCTGGCCGCTCTTGAGAAACCTACTCTCACGAGAAGGAGGCTACCAAATTCGGCGAAAAAACGTCTAAAACGATTCCTTTAAGAAGGGTTAGACTACCCCACAGCCTTGAAAAAGGCACTTGAGGGAAAAAAGGGGATAAGGAAGACCTGAACCCGGGAAGTGGACGGAGACAACTGCCCACTATTCGGGAGCAGGAAGACCGCCCCTCCCCCAGCAGATTACAGGGCGGAAAACGCACACGATCTGACGGCAGCACACCTGAACAGCAGGCAAAGAAGCACAGGGCTGGAACAACCACCCCTGGCTTATCCTATGGGGCGGCACTGCGGGGCATTAGATTTGGTATAGTCCACACTGATTCTCCGGCTGCCTCATTGGATAACAGTCAAACTAGAACGCCATAATGACGTCTGTAGACAAGCTTACGGAAGACGGCCCTCAAGTCCGCTTCCTGGGATGTGCAGCTAGGCCAGGCTGGCTGCAAGTGACTTGCGCTGACGACGCGAGCATGACATGGCTTAAGGACGTAGTAACCGTCCTGAAGCTGTGGGAAGGTGCTCAACTAAAAGCCGTCAGCGGAGTCGACATGCCAAAACCACATGTATGCATCGCATGCATACCCGATGATAACGACAAACGGTTGACATCGGAAGTGGTTCTTACAAGACTGCGGAATATGAACCGCAGTCTAAACACCCGGGAGTGGGTAATTCTACACCGGAAAGAATCAGGTCCAGGACAAACCTGGACATTCGCCATTGATGACGAATCAATGGCGACTCTGAAGGGGATGGACTTCTTTGGCTTTGGACAGGTGAAATTCCGTCCTAAGCCACGGGGGGAACGGAGAGACGCCCCACATGAACAGGAGGCTGGCACTTCCGCCGAAACCCCTCAGGGGGAAGCTGAAGGTAGGGTTGATCCTGTCTTCACAGGAGCTTCCAAACCTGAGACCGGATTGGTGGAAGCAACAGCTTCAACATCGGGTGGCAGAGAGGAGCCAAATCCCTCTCAAAAAATGTCGCACCTCGACCAGGCCCCCTGAATGGGAAAGGAAAGTCCATCCCTGGCAAGGGGACCAAAGGGTCGAAAAAACAAGGAGGAAGGGCCCCCTTGGACGAGCAGACAGGGAAGAAAAATGGAAAATAAGACCATTTATCTGCAGGCCAATCTGCAACATGCCAAGGCTGCTTCATACATCCTTGACAAAACTTTTAATGAAGGGCGGGTAGATATCGCCCTTCTCCAGGAGCCCTGGCTGTCAACCACAGGCCAAATACGAGGCCTAGGTAATACATCAGGTAAGATAATATGGAAACAGGCCCAGAGCATGTATCTTAATCAAAAACATGACATTTTTCAAAATTTTAGATCATTGCTCGCGGGACATGGCGACAGCGCTTGTCAAAATACCCATGGGACAGGGCACAACGGATACGATCGTTTGCTCTGCCTACTTTCCTGGGGACGCTGAAGCAAACCAACCTTCTCCAATTGAAGTGCGGAACTTGGTCGCCTACAGTCGGAGGAAGAACATCCATCTATTGGTTAGATGTGATGCCAATGCGCACCATGTAGTGTGGGGCAGCACGGACACCAACCAAAGAGGTGAGTCATTATACAATTATTTACTAGAGGAGGGGCTGGTTGTTAATAACAGGGGCTCTGAACCAACCTTTGTAACTGCCAATAGGCAGGAGGTATTAGATCTAACGATCAGTGATAATCTCTTATCCACAAGAATCTCAGATTGGATAGTGTCATCAGAGCCCTCGTGCTCTGATCATAGACATATTCTCTTCAATCTGAAAACAGGGGAAAGACCCATCTTTGAATACAGGGACCCTAAGTGCACTGATTGGGCTGGTTTTAGTCTTACCCTTCAGGAGCAGATGCGAACCTCTATTGCAAAGATATCAAATCGTGATGAGATTGAGCTGGTCTCGGAGCAACTGAGGACAGCCATAAATACGGCTTATCATGAAAACTGTCCACTCAAGACTAAAAGGGATAACAGAGGAACCACTTGGTGGAACAACTCCCTTGACAAACAAAGGAAGGAGGTTCGTAAACTCTTTAATAGAGCTAAAGAGACCGGCATATGGGATCAATACAGAACTGCTCTAACGAACTACAACAAAGCCTTCAGAGAGGCAAAAAGGAATTCATGGGAAACCTTCTGCCAGGGCATAACAGAAGCACCTAGCAGTGCTAGGATCCATAGAATCCTCTCTAGAGAACCCGTTCAGGAGTTAGGATCGCTAAAACGACCTGACGGATCCTTTACGGAATCTGGCATGGAAACGTGGGAACTTCTGGCTAGGACTCATTTCCCGGGATGTCGGATTTCGCATAATGATGAGGAGAAGCCTGTTTGGGACCGATCAAATCGGCCAAAAGCGGGCGACTGGATTGTCCCCAAGAACATCATTAATGCATCAACAATTAAAAGTGCTATTCTATGGTTTCAGCCTTTTAATTCACCTTGTGAGGACGGAATATTTAGAGCACTGCTGCAGAACGGTCTGGAGGTATTATCACCGTTCTTAATCAATTTTTTTAGAGCCAGCCTAGCGAGTAATTATATACCTAGCAGCTGGACTAAATTCAGAGTGGTGTACATCCCAAAAATGGGACGTAGGGAATCAACACCTAACTCATGGAGACCAATTAGTCTGACCTCTTTTCTGTTGAAATGCATGGAAAAGATACTCGACGTGCACATTAGAACGGGTGCACTTGGTGAGTATCTACTCATATGCGTATCAGACCGGCAAATCTACAGAACTAGCACTAAACAACCTTGTCGGGAACATAACACAAGCGTGAGAAAGCAAGACTATCGCGATGGGTGTGTTCTTAGACATCGAAGGAGCATTCAATAATGCATTACCAAACTCCTTATACACAGCATTAGCTGAAAGAGGGGTTGAACCACAAATAAGGAACTGGATCGGAAGTATGTTAAACTGCAGAGTGGGCACAACAACCCTACAAGGGGTGAGCTACAGATTCAGGGCCGTTAGGGGATGTCCGCAAGGCGGGGTTTTGTCGCCCCTTCTGTGGTCTCTCCTGATGAATGGTCTGCTGGCGGTCCTCTCGCTGTGGGATGTGGAGGTGCAGGCATACGCGGATGATCTAAGCAACTGATTAGACCGATTAAAAGCAACTTGCAAAGAACTATCTCAGAGGATCTGCAAGAGGTGCTAACCGTGGTCTATAACTGGTGTGAAAGGGAACAACTATCTGTGAATTAACACAAAACAGTTATAGTACTGCTCACAAGGAAGAAAAGGCTGGAAGACCTAAGACCACCTTCACTCAAAGGAGAAACTATCCCATTTGCGAATACAGTGAAATATCTGGGAATTACCTTAGATAAAACACTTAGCTGGAATGCGCATCTGGATAAAATTGCCGCAAAAGCGAAACTGTCACTATGGACGTGCAGACGCATTTGTGGCAAAACATGGGGCATACATCCCAAATAAATGCACTGGCTCTATATCGCGGTCATAAGACCAATGATAACATATGGGGCAGTAGCTTGGTACTCTAAGAGCTCACAGAGCTCCGCAAGAATCAAATTATCTACCTTACAAAGACAAGCGTTTCTGGCAATTAGTGCCGCTTTCGGCACTACACTCACGGCAGCGCTTGAGTGTCTCCTAAATCTGCAACCTCCTCAAATAGTACTGGAGAAGGAGGCTAGATGGGCGACGTATAGATTGACACAGGCGGTGATCAACAATCCGCAGGCGATCATCATGGTGCCCAACAGGCTGGAAAATGCCAATGAGCAGGACAGTGTGTTGGGTCTACCATCAGATGTTATGCCTACCAAAACCACCTATTAACATGACGTCCTCCTACCAGAGAGGAACAAATGGGCGAAGGACTCTGAAAATCTGAGAATAACAGAGAATAGTTGGTTCACTGACGGCTCCAAGACCAATGATGGTACGGGAGCCGCTGCATGGAATAAAAATGGTAAGGTTGAGCTTAAATGTTCCCTAGGCAAACATGCAACCATTTTTTTAGGCTGAAGTTAAGGCCATTGATATGACTACACAGTGGCTCATCGATAGAAACTGGAAAGGCAAGTCAATCAAAATTTTCTCGGACAGTCAAGCAGCTCTAAAAGCTCTTGATTCTAGCCGTTGTTCATCCAAGACAGTATGGAACTGCCAGGAACTACTCACCAAACTAGGGAGAGAAAATAAACTTACACTGATCTGGATACCTGGACATACAGGATATGAAGGTAACGAAAAAGCTGATGCTCTTGCGAAGCAGGCGGCCGCAACTGCCTTCATAGGACCAGAACCAGTACTGGGAATAGCTTATAACACAGCTAAAGAAGCCCTCTCCAGGTGGACACAAAATCAATTTGTAGACAAATGGAGAGCGTTACCAGGCCTAACTCATTCAAAGTTGGCGGTGAATCTGCCATCAGGAGTGAGAACTGGACAGCTTCTTCAACTTGGCCGGCAGCAGGTACAGGTTGTAGTTGGCATGTACACTGGCCATTGTCGGCTAAGAAGCCACATGAACAAGATAGGGCTCTCCGCAGAAACAGAATGCCGCTTGTGCTTGGAGGACGAAGAAACAATGGAGCATGTTGTATGCCACTGTCCAGCAATGGAAAGAACCAGACAAACAGTCTTTGGAAATACTCAAATCACACTTGCAGATTTGAAAACTATCCACCCCAGAAAGCTGTTCGATTTCTTGAAAAGGATCGAGCCTCTGGCATAGTGGAAACCACAGATGTGAGCCACAATAGACCAAGGGTCGCAGTGGACCCTTGGTCTATTGTGTACAAATACAATACAGGTCAACCATCAGCTTGTAAATCCAAATGGACGCATGTTCGCGATCAATATCGGAAGACGTTAAAAAAGAAAAACATCAACAAGATGGCTGCTGCTACTACTATAAAACCATACAAATACGACACATTGTTGCAGTTTTTATTACCACATGTAACGGAATGGGATACAGTCTCGAACATATCTCCACCTCAAGAATGTGATGAAGAAGGCGAAGAATCTCGTGATACAGAAAGTGATATTGAAGTGTTTAGTCAACAAAACTCACCAGTTGACACTGAAAAGAAACAATAAAGTAACTCGGCAAGTACTGAAAATAAAAGAAAAGGAATATTTGTGTCAAGCGAAAAGACGGGCTTGTTAAGTCGTAAATAGACCAAGGGAAGCTGCATCTAGTAATGTTATTCATCTTGGAAGAAAAAAATACTGATATTTATGATAAAGAAATACATCCCGTCGATTCGTTTTTGGCTTGTATACCACCTACATTGAAAACGCTCTATCCGTTTCTTGCAGCAAGAAGTAATTTTTTTTCCAATGTTCAGGAGTTGGAAATGGAACAACTCACGGATCAATCAAAATTAACTTTCGACTATGAATAGCATGCCAACTGTACCTTCCAATCAACCCTCGCCTCCTATTTCAGAAAATACTTATCCCGCATCATCCGTGAGTTATGAATCTTCGCTAGCGGGCTATACTCCAGAACCGTCTCCTGTTTCAGAACGTCCATTTCAGGACTTTACTTATTCAGTGTTACAACGTCAGTTTTCACAGCACTAGAACTTGCGAGTTATAAAGTAAAAATATATTATGTTGCAAAGTTTATGAAAAATTAAATGCTCTATTGTTAATCTTCCGGAGCTCGCACCCGGACTCTCACTCCGCAGCAAACTTATTTTGGCGTTAATTTCAAAAATCGATAGCCCCCGGTGCTGTGCGCCTGAGTATCTTTCTATCGCGGGCTCCTCGGCTGTCATTCGAGATTTGTGAGTCGGTGAGCGCGTGTGGTCGTCAAATAATAGCACCTGCGGACTGTGAGTCCGCGCGCGAGCTTTCTGTTCCAATATTTTTGCGAAGTTTTTTTTAACTTGTTCCTGAAAGGTGAGTTTAAGCTTTCATTATTAAAATTTAAGATAGATAAATTATTAGTATGAACGTTTTATAGATGGCGTGCCCCTGGAGTCAAGAGCAGGCATGTTTGGAAAAGCTAATGCAAGCATGTTTGGAGGAAGACGATGAGATGCCAGAGAGTGATTATGATGACCACGAAGATGATGGAGAAGAAGACAATTTAGTTGTTTGTTGTTGTTGTTAGTAACTTCAATACAGCTTATACACCATTTGAATGGCTTACAATAGATGAGAAGCTAGAAGCATTTCGGGGGCGTTGTAACTTTAGGCAGTACATACCCAGTAAACCCAATAAATATGGGCTAAAAATATTTGCTATGGTAGACGCCAAGACGTTCTATACATGCAATATGGATGTTTACGTGGGAAAACAGCCTGAGGGACCATTCGAAGCAAGTAATTCTCCAACTGCAGTGGTACAGAGATTATGTAAACCAATTAAAGGAACCTGCCGTAATGTGACAGTTGACAACTGGTTCGCTAATATGGAGCTGCTCAATTCCCTTCACTCTAATTTCAAGCTGACCTTATTAGGTACAATTAGAAAGAACAAAAGGGAATTGCCACCTGAATTTTCGAATCCATTGGGTCGTCCACTTCTATCATCCATGTTCGCCTTCCGTCATAACTGTACTCTAGTATCGTATACAGCAAAAAAGAGAAAAAACGTGCTGCTTTTATCAAGCATGCATTTTGACGATAAAATAGATGTTTCTACGGGAAAACCAGACATGATAATGGACTACAACTCATCTAAAGGAGGTGTTGACTGTGTGGACAAGCTATGTGCGACTTATAACTGTTCGCGAAACACAAGAAGATGGCCGATGGTAGTGTTTTATTCTCTACTGAATGTATCGGGAATAAACTCTTTTGTGGTTTATTCCATGAATAATTCTGATAGTGAGATACGACGAAGAAAGTTTTTGCGATCCTTGTCATTTCAGTTAGTGGAGGGCCATCTGCGCCGTCGAGTGACGCAAACCATTCCTAAGTCTACGCAGTTGAGAATAAAAGAACTGGATTGGATACGCCGGCACCTGAGCCCGTACCAGCAGGACAGCGTGGACGTTGCTCATATTGCGATAGAAAAAAAAATAGACCTTTCCGTTTTTTTTTATTGAATGCCGCAAATGTGTTTGTTTGGAGCATTCACTTATAATTTGTCAGCAATGCCGCTCAGAATGAGACAATTTATTTTCTTTTTTTAGTTTCTAGAACCTTTTTTGAGTTGATAAATGTTTATTTTTTATGTTTATTTTTTTTTAGAAATAAGTTCTGTTGAAATGTCAAAACCAATGTATTAGATAAATAAAAACGTGAGATAAATACAAATTTACATTTATTGCTAATATTTTTTTTGAAATAATCATTAAAACTCACATTTTATGGCTGCGGACTGAGAATCCTCGCGCGAGCAACCTTTTCCAAAAAATGAGCGCGAGCCCCGGAAGGTTAACTACGGTATGATTTAACACACATATTTATTATCCTATAGCAAGATTTTAAAATTTTGTGAATTTACAATATTAACATATCGTAAACACACTCCCAATCGTTGTTTTGGAGGTATAGATGGCCTCCACAATGTATCCTTTTTCTTTAGACATCCTCCCATTTTCGTCAAAAGTTTGATAGAACTCTCTTTCATCATCCATCAAATGAGGAGATAAAGTGACAAATTCTCCCTCAACTGGTCTACCTTTCCATGCATTGTCAACCCATACTCATCTTGCCTTCTGTTTTTCTATTCTCTTGTTCCTCTTCATCTAAGGCTACAGCTATCGCAGCTAATTCAGCATTGCTAAAATTAGAAAACATCGCGTGCGAAAGGCAAAATACACTTGGAAATTTCGAAGCAGACTAATCACGTACGGTGGCGGCGACCGCAAAAGTGTGGAACTGGGGCATCCGGATCGAGCGACGTTTGGGATCCGTACGGATTCAGGTCCGGACACTACTCTGATATATGTGTTTAGACCTATACCATATAATTTACTTCCGTTTCGTCTTCGGTCGAGTCAACACGCGTTTTGTAGCGGCTCTTTTGTCGCCATTTTGGGTGAACACGTGACCGTTGTTTCTCCTTGAGGAAGTATAGGGTGTTCTAGCCAGAAGAAATCCACATTTCTGTATATGCCTGCAAAGGTTCAGCTCATAGCTACCACTTCACGTGTTCGACAACTTGAGGGGTCAAAAATATAGGGCCGTTAAGCCAACCCTTCCCTTCAGTTCGTTATAGAGATTATATACCATAAAAGTCCTTAGATGCATCTGTATAGAATCACGTAGGTTGAGAGTGATGAAATGGAACAGTGAACTATGACTGAGGTCAGTTGCCCTTAGTCCGAAGCATTTAAAACCAAGTTTCTGGCAGAATGCCGTCCAGCGAAGCCCACACGTAAAGCAAGCAAGCAAGAATAACCTACAAATCGTTGCATCTACTCCACCAGTGGCGTGTGTATGATCAACATAAAAATATCTATAAAAGAAAATTGATAATCAGCTGGTGAAAGTATCTCTAAAAATAATATCTTTAATTTTTTGAATTTTGTATTGTTTAAATGTTATATTACTAACTACCGTTTACAAAAAACTTGAAAACAGTGTCACTGGCACTTTGAAGTACTTTGGTACTTTTTCGACTGCTTTAAATAACAAAATAAATATTTTTGCGTTAAAATTTAATTTTTCTAGTCTCATGCTCTCTAAACTTTTCATAAAAAAACGCTAATAATTTTTTTCGTCAAAACATCAATTTTTTTTGTGCCGCTGGTAAACTAATAACTTTTCGGTATATTTTTGATATCAACCTTTTATCCTGAACAAGACGCGTTGCTTTTGCTTTTTTTGTACCCTTTATCTCAATAATTATTCTTTAATACCGAACTTGGCAATAGTGTCAGGTGGTAATGTTTTGGTATTTTTTAAACTTATGATATAGAAACAAAAATGTTCTGATTATCTATAATTTTTAACATAATACGTTAGTAAGACACTTAGCATATACTCAATTGTTATTTACCTTTAACAACAATAATATTTCTAATATTAATATGATATGCCGTTGGTAAAAACAATATTTTTTTTATATACTTTTAAAATCAACAGTTTATACCGAATAAAAAAGATTGCTACTATTTTTTGATCAGGATTGCCTAGAGTCAACAACAGTAGTGTTTTTAATATTAATGTAATATGCCGCTGGTATAAGCATTATTTTTTGATACATATATTTTTGAAATGAATCATTTATCCTGAAAAAAACGCTTTGCCTTTGCTTTTTCTGTACTCTTTATCTCAAAAAGTATCCTTTAAAAACAAACTTGGCAATAGTGTCACGTGGCAATGTTTTGGAAATTTTTTGAACTTTTGATATAAAAATATTACTTTTTTAACATAACGCATTAGTAGACAATATAGCATATAATCAACTGCTATTCACCTGTAACAGTGGCGTGCCTAGGATCAAAAACAACAATATTTTTAATATTAATATGATGCGCCGAAAGGTATTATTTTTTGGTACATGTTTGAAACCACCCACTTATCCTTAAAAAACGCGTCGCTTTCGCATTTTTTGAACGCTTTATTTCATTAATTCTTCTTTATTAACAAACTTGGCAACAGTGTCACGTGGCAATGTTTTGGTAATTTTTTAAACATTTTATATAGATGCTCTGATCAATCTATGACTTTTAATATAACGCATTAGTAGATAATTTAGGATATGATTAATTATTATTTACCTGTAACAGTGGCGTGCCTAGGATCAACCACAACAATATTTTTAAAATTAATATGATATATGCCGCGGGTAAAAGCAATATTTTTTGGTGTCGTTTTGAAATTAAACTTTTATACCGAACAAGACGCGTTGCTTTTGTTCTTTTGTACTCTATATCTCAATAATTATGCTTTAATAGAAAACTTAGCAACAGTGTCACGTGATAATGTTTTGGTAATTTTTTAAACTTTCGCTATAGAAATATGAATGTTCTGATATATCTATAATTTTTAACAAAACACATTAGTAGACACTTTAGCATATAATCAATTGTTTTTTTTTTATTTTTTTTATGGCAGTGGCACACACACTAAAGGGAGATCCTATGGCG
>MU183053.1:226492-238917 GCA_016904865.1 Pissodes strobi | reverse complement strand
CATTGAGTATTGAATAGATATTAGTGGTAAAGTTATAAGACTAGTTTAGTGAGTTAAATTGTATACAGTTGTAGTGAATAAAGAGAGTATTAGTTGAAAATAGCAAAGTTGTAATTCTGTTAAGAACCCACGGGAAAAACGTAACAATATGCATATAAACTGGGATTGAATAGGTAAACACTATTTCTTATTCAGTTTGATTATTTTCTCGTGTTTTGAGACTTATTGGCAATGCCTCAACTCTTTTTAAAATGTATTAAAGCTTTTCGAAAGCTGTGTACCAAAGTGTGATTTTTCCTATATCATGACGCTTTTCCGAAGTCTACTTTTAATATCACCAGTTTTTTTTTGAATATTCTGCTAAATTAATTGAAACAGAATTCTTCAAACTAACCAAAACGAAATTGAAAGTTCTGGTAAACTGAACCGGCAATCCAAATTTTCTATATGGCATGTGGTGTAACGTGTAATCAAATAAAAAAACTGAATTTATGTAAAAAAATTATGTGGCCCATGATTAAATCACAAATTTAATTAATTTAATATCTCGTAGTTCGATATTATAGGCTAATTTTTAGCTTGGCTGCATAAACAGAACTCGAAGGTGCACAAAGAGGGAACCAAACCAACAAAAACTAATCCAAAAATTGAAAAAGATAATAGTTATTCTTCACACACAATGTTCATCTTATTTCGATCAAGATATAATTATACCATTTTTGGTCATGACGAAATGTAGTTTGAAAATAGAATACTGTAACATATTTTTACCAGCGGAATATCATATTTTTTAATAAAACTATGTTCATGTTGGTCTTATGCATGCTACTGATAGATTTATATGGGATTTGTGACTTACTTTTTGCCAAAGAACCCCGGACGCGTGGTAGCTGGCTCCATTTTTCCGGGAAATGGTCGAATTAGAGTACTAGATAGAGATCCGAAACTGTACAAAAGATGAACAAAATTGATAAGATTAGTACCAGAAGGCGTTTAAAATGCAACGTTCATTAGAACTTCGCCTTTTGACAATAAATACAAGCAATAATAACTTGTTTATTACCCGCAGTTCGGAATTTAATATTATTTAGGCTGCTTATGGATTTTTATACGAAAACTTTTGATGATATCTCGGCGATATTTTCTAGCAAGTTGATGCGCATTTTCGGAATTAATTTGAAGCTAAATTAGTTATAATTATGTTTAGAATTTGTTCTAACGTACCGTGAACGGAGCTTTAGTTAGCATTGGCGTCGGGCTTATCGATTAATATTTTATTGAAGTTAAAATTTCTTTAGGCGTGGATCGTAAACTACCAGCCATGTGGTAATTGTTTAGTATCGGCTCTATCACTTTATTGTCTAATATGATTACAAAAAATTATGTGCCTCACCTTTATAAGCACACAACTGAAGTGACACTTCTGAAAGAGATATTAGGAATTGAGTTTTTATTTTTTTAGCTTTTTTATTCTTATTTCTGCACCCGGTTTCGACACTCTTTTTTTAAATATTTTATCCTTTTTTTCTCAACTTTTTTTCGCCGACATCCGCGTTTCAATTTTTTTTTTGTTTATATTTTTTTTCTTTACTTCGTTTTATAATACTTTTATTAACTTTCCGAACAATTTTTTCAGTCATTTTATAATTTTTTTTTCTTATTTTATAATACTTTTATTAACTTTCTGAACAATCTTTTGTTTTTTTATTAATAATTTTTATCTTCTTATTTCGTTTAATAATACTTTTATTAATTCCGGAACAATTTTTTTAATTTTTTTCAATTCTTTCCCATCTTTTCAAAAATTTTTTTTTTTTTTTCATAAAGCATTTTTTTTCTTCCCATAAAACTGCATTTCTCTAACTTTTTTTTTTTATTATTTCGTTTTATAATACTTTTATTAACTTTCTGAACAATTTTTTAGGTTTTTTTAATTTTTTTTCCATTTTTTATAACCACCTGAAATTACCATTGTCCCAAAAAACACAAAAATGGGCGTGTGGTCGTATAGTGAACTAGCAGCCATGTGGTAATTGTTTAGTATCGGCTCTTTCACTTTAACGTCTAATATGTTTACCAAAACCTAACATTTGAACCTACGCCACTGTATTTTTTTTTAAATTCATTACTTTTAATCACCTGAAATGACAATTGACTTAAAAAGCTCGAAAATAGGCGTGCGGTCGGATAGTAAACTCTGCCGGTAATTGCTTAGTTATTCTTTTTTATGTTCGACACACACCCAAAAGGAAAGTTCTATCCACAAGACGGCCTGCCATCATCGCCCTGTATGAAGTCTAATATCTTAAGCAAGTGTTTGGATGCTGAGCTCCACTCATGGGAATAGTATTCCAGAGATGGTGTTATCTGGATCTTATAGAGCACTAAGAGTTGATGAGGTGAATACAACTTACTTGCTCTATAGAATGTTCCTTGCTTTTGTGCTGCTACCTTGGCGATTTTGGTGACGTGATTACGCCAGGATATATTGTTTTGTACGTTGATGTTCAACAAGCTCAAAGATGAGGCCAGAGTCCTGTCATTGATAAGTCAGGTTCTGCGGTGTTTGCATTTTTGACAAGGCAGCTGCTTGAGTCTTTCCTGCGTTAAACTGGACATTGTTTTCCTCACCCCATTCCACGATGGCGTTTATAGCCTTATTGATGGTAGCAATCTGATTTTCTCGTTCGTGTTGGGAACGAGCAGCGATCATTGGAGTTCGCGACATGAATGAAGATATAAGAGTGCTGTCGCCTGAAAAGCTGTAAGTAGAGTTGTTCGTCCTGCCTAAGAGATCGTTGATATAAAGCAAGAACAGTGTTGGAGATAATATACACCCTAGAGGAACTCCAGTATTGAATTTAAATTCCTCCGAGAGATGTCCATCAATACCAACTCGGATGCTTCAATTCCTCAAGAAATTGGAAATCCATAGAAGCAGTGCTGGTGGTAGTCCGTATCCTGTCAATTTGCTGCTTAACAATCCGCCATGCCACACTGTATCAAATTCTTTGGATATGCCGAGATTCGCCTAGCTCTCGATGGCTTTGGTCCGTCCACAGGTAGGTATATAGTCAGGAGATCTCCCATTGATCTGTGCTTATGATGCCTGCCGATTCGAGATATTTTAAGAGTTGTTCGGTGATCAGTTTCTCCATGACTTTGGACATGATGGTATAACGCTCAATTACCCAAAATACAAACCCAACAATAGTGCACAACAACTTCCAAGGTCACAATCAGTGGTACAGCCTTTAGTGCAGGTAACCAGCTGAAGAGCCGTGGTGAGACATAATGTCTGAGCGCCACTTTTCGCCATGCCCTAATGCAGGATTTTCAGTGAGATTCGACCAATAACCACGAATTGTTCTCCTCCCTTGTAACCTATTCAGAAAACTTGGATGTTGGTGACAACAATACAACACAACAATAACAATATGTATATTCAGTGTTGGTGACTAGATAAGGTATAAAATTGCTATAGGAAGAATACCTTGTATATGTAGCTATATCTATTAATATATATACTAAAGATAGATGGTTAAAAGTAACTGTTTAAATTTAGCATTACTCTGTTAACGCGGGCGTGCCTCAGGGCGCAGTACTTTCACCAACTCTGTCCCTCATCTATATCAATGACCTGCTGAGCGAAACGAATAATTCTGTTTACAGTTTTGCTGATGACAGTACCCTTGTCTCCCAATTTAGATGAGAAAAACCTTTACCAGCGACTGAGACTTATCACCACAGACAGGAGCAGATTACAGCAATTAATCAAGACCAAACTTGGGGCGACAGAAATTTGGTCCAGTCCAATGCAGCAAAGACCCAAGCAGCTACGTTTACCAAGAGGGCCAATACGGCGGGCCCTGACATCATTATGGCAGGATCGACCATTCCTTCATTCTCGTCACGCGGACTGCTGGGTGTCTCGGTCAAGAGCAATATGTCCTGGCATGACCACGTTGCTAACATCGCAAAATCAGCCTCCCAGAAGCTCGGTGCGCTATTTCGCAACAAAAAACTGTATACAACGCAGCAGTTGCTTTTGCTCTATAAAGCGCAAATAAGACCGTGCTTAGAATTTTGCTCACACATATGGGGTTGCTGCACCAAAGCACACGCTAAAGCTGCTGGATTCTATTCAGAAGAGAGCTGTGTATTTTGTCGGCGACCCGGAGTTGACCCGGAATCTGGATATTCTGGAACACCACAGACATGTGGTCGAGATGTCCCTGTTTTACAGATATTTTCACGGCAGATGTTCCCAGGACTTGGCCTACCTCATCGCGCTCCTGGCAATGCCTGTCAGACAGTCACGACAGACGGCAAGAGCGCACCAGTTCGTCGTACAACTGGAAACACCTAGAATAACGTTTTACAAGTACTCCTCCCTTCTGGCGCACTACATCACTGTGGAACTCACTCCCATGACATCTGTTTCCCCCTAATTACAACATACAACTATTCAAGAACCGTGTCAATCAACGTCTTCGCACAAACACCGTTCGTCGAGTGCCGTAGGATCTCCCTATAGTGTGTGTGCCACTACCATAAAAAGAAAACCTACGAAGCTCTACGAATACTAAGACGTGATCACGTATCGTTTACATGCACTTGATTGGTGCTATCAACGACCTCTTATCATCATATACGGTACACAAATATGATAACTCCTTGGAGACTACACTCTAAATAACACTAAGTCTGTGACGTGCCAGCTTTCATTTCGCATCGAATCAAATTTTAATAGTTAATATAGGGTTTTATTGACAAAATGGTGTAACTATTATTTATTATTCGCCATAATGCGCAGAAGTCAAATTACCGATCCAGACGAAATAATTTCTATTTGTGGTGACCTCTAAAGCCCGGTCGATGAAATGTTGAGAGTGAATTGCAGTTGCCTTCTCGCGGAAATTCAAAACCGATATTGGCTTGGTTCTCTTTGGAGCAGTTGTCTGTACCGATTTGACGTATACCAAGCGTACCAATTCCGGAACGTGGGTTGCCATTTGGGGACTTTTTTTGACATCACCAAAATTGGGATTTGCCTTTCTTTAATGAATGGCAGGTCGAATTGTTATTTTCTTTTGGTTGGGTCGAGTAATTAATTAAGATAGGCTTCGGTACATCGAAATTTTGGGCTTTTCCTTTCAAAATCCCTTTGGATAAATTTTTGGATATGACAGGTCATGATCACGTGACGTGTGGCTGTACCTGTATTGGTCAGTCGTAATTTTTGGTAGCGGGAATTTTGGAGGAAATTTTTTTGCTTCTGGGAAGTGTCGTGTAGGTCACTCTACGTTGGTTTGCCTTTTAGAGTAGTTTGGTGTTTAGTGTAAAATGTAGTTTCCCTTTTGTGGGATTTTCCAATCGACCCAGTTTTTAGGGTTTCAGGCCTTGCCTGTACGTTACCTTTAGTTAGTTGGTTGCTTTGCGTTATTCGTTAAATTGTCATAAGTAAGCTACCCTAGACTTGTTTCAATAACGCTTAGTCATATTAGTTATCTTAGTTTTTTTTTTTAAAAAAGTTATTCCCGAAATTAAGTTTTCTTTAGCTATATGTCAACAACAGATTGACTCAGACGTTTAAATTCTAAGTAAAGTAATTTTTTTGAGCATTTGTTTAGGCAAATCATTTGTTTCTTTTCGTAAAGTAACCAAATAAAGTTAACCGCGTCTTTATTTTATTATAGTTGGCCTCACAATCTACAATCATCCATCAGACGAGAAGCCATCGACGACCGCAATCCTGCTCAAGTGACTCGTTGATAATCCCCTTGCTAGGGCACTGTATATTGCACACTAAATATTAGTATCTCAACGAAAAATCCCAGAGCCACGCACTGAGACCATTCGATTTCTTCGAGACCACATAAGGACTAAATTGGCTTACCCTAAATGACAACACCTAAAAATTCATCACCGCGCCTGCCCAACGTGCCATGTTGTCAGCATCACTATTTGTGACAAAGTACTAGAAAGCTATGACGTCATACTACCGGATTCGGCAAATCAAGCGATAAAGGACTTACTATTGAAATTATTTGAATCGGTTAGGTCTTAGGTGGGAATACATAATCCACGCATTACGTGGCAGTCAAAATTACAATCAACACCCGTAAATACTAGCATTATGCCAAACAAGACATCAACTTGGCAACAACGTCGAACGGGAAGACCACGGGCTTGTTCAGAAACTTGTCAATTATGGCGCCAAAATTACATCCACAGAACTATATGAAACACAGAACCATTTCCTTATCGTAGTGCAGGATCAACTGCGAGCTGAAATAGTATCGAACTTTAATAACGGATAATCAGTTGAATACTCCGTCAATATAGAAGCCTAGAGTGCCAAACGCTGATACAATCCAATACAAACAGCCAACTCAAGCGTATGAGAGTAAATGCTACAATCAAGCAACGCAACTTAGAGTTGTTCTCGAGTCGATATCTCGATGATGGAAACGACGGGGCCTTCGTCGACCGACTATGAGTCTATGGTCCAAATCCGACAAGTGACAAATGAAAATATTCCGTAGTCACCTAAGCAAAATAATGGATTACCAAATCTAAATCGAGGCAATTACCACAGTATGACCATCAAACTTACAAAAAGTAGGTTACAATTTCAGTGCTAGATCTCCCTAAATAACCTCACAATATAACTACTCATATTCCAAAATACTCTGTTAATCTGTAACGAATCTACCACGACTATTTTTTTCTGCGACTGCACAACTCTCCAAGAAAGGCTGAAATACATTCCAGATACGTAAGACTACTCAAAACTAGTACTCAGGAGTCCTAATTAGCCAGCTCTAAAGCAGAGGATGGCTATCAAAGTATTTTCCAGAACCGAACATAAAGCAATTAATAAAGTAACTCAAATCAGTAATTAAGATCTATAATTAGCAAAGTCGAAGCGAGAGGGTTGCCGTCAAGGTATATTACAGGTTCGATTGTGCAGCAATAAAGAAAATGAGCCCAGTGATTAGACGAAGGGTTCCTTTCTTACCATTTAGGAAGGCAACACAATAAGAGAAAACCAAGGGGACAACACCGATATACAACTAAGCTTTGTAGTTTCAAGCTGGGAACGATACACCGTGTGTGTAAAGTTAACCGTTCACATGAAGGCCTGTGCATTTAATCCTATACACAAGTATGAAACATTTGCTTTGAAATACCTAGCTGTTTCAGATTCGATCTTGGTCGATTTTCTAAACAAACAGAGAGTGCCCGTAGGCACTTAATTTACCATAGGGGCTAGTTCTAAAGTGATTTTGTAAATAAAACAAAAACCTTTAGCATTATATGAATATTTTAATAAGTTATTTTACCTGAAAATAACTGGAAGCTCATAAATGAACAAAATATAAACGTTATAGTATATTAAGTATCAAGAACAGTAAGGAGAGTTTACCGATCGACGACAATGTTTGGCGACTGAGCGAAGCGAAGTCGCCAATATTGGAGGAGATCGGTAAACTCCTTACTGTTCGAGATGCTTATACTATTTTTTGTACGCCCATTATGAACACAAAGACATTGACTAAGCAAATTTCTTGAAAATGTTAAAAAATGTGTTTTGGATAATTATTTCTGCCCTGTAGATCCACTAAACCTTAAGTGGGTTCTGTTGTTACTATGGATACGTTTGTAATTTTACTTTTTAATGTCACGACATTTGACAAAGGCGTGACTTTTATATCAGTAGTGTTTTAGAAGTATGAGTGAGTCTGAGAACGGTAATTCTGATATTGAAGAGGCATGGGAAATAGGGTGCTCTTCAATAATTCCGGAGAAATAAAAAAATCGTTATGAAAAGACGTATAAAGTTTTCAAACAGTGGTTTGAAGACAATCATGGAACGAGCTTAAACGAAAAACTCCTGTTGGCATACTTTGTTCAATTTTGGGTATTTTTTTAGAGCATATTTAGAACAAAAACGAAACATTTTTTAAAAATAGTCTAGTTTTAACAAAATACTGATGTTTCAAGAAAGGATCATCCAAAGATGATGCATTTTTTCGACAAATTATATATATTTTACTTACCGTTCAGCTGAACGGTAAGTAAATTACTTACCGTCGCGTTTTTGCTTAGTAACCAGTAAACTTAACCTACCGTTCTAAAACCAAGCACGGTAAACAATCCGAAATAGCATGGGCGTACAAAAAATTATTATACGTAGTCAGTACTACGGTATGGACAATATCAGTCGATGCGATGCTTGGAATCGACCTTGCAGAATATTACAAGAATAATACCTTAAAAGCTAAAGCATTGAATAAACAGCTGTAATTCTAAACTAGTATAAGATTATAACCGCTGTCTTGCAGCTATATACACTTAAATGTTCATTAAAGTTCCTGCGGAACAGCTCAGTGTGAGCTCGGTTAGCTAAAATAACTCTGATATGAAATACAGCAATAATAACAGGATAAATACTAACTTAATGTCCACCTATAAGCTACTATGTACACTAGATTCACCAATTGACGAGCAACGTTCAATCGTTCAGCAGTTCATCTTCCAGCACATGGAAAGTCACTTAAACACTTACTAAGTCTCTGTTGTAGCTATATACAATGAACTTAAATTTCTTGCAAATAAGAATGACTTGAATGTAGTGGTTTGAGATGGTATGCAGTTATTGCATAATAACATGACATGGATGCCTTTGTGAAATGCGGTTTTTTGGTACACGCATAAATGATTACTAAAACACGCTATGCAGGTCGCATAGGTAAGCTGAAATCCATCTAGGGGAAATAGCCTTTGTGAGATCTTTGTATGTAATAAAACTTGAGAGAATGGTGGCAGACAGGGTGCCGGGTAATCCTTATATTAGAATAAGGCCAGAGTATAACAAAACAATATCATACTCTGATAAAGCATAGAGAATATTGGCAGACAAGTGCCGGGTAGCGTTTTTGTATTATATACATGAATACAGTGTTAACTTCGTTTTTATTGAATATTATTGGTTGGCATAAATTATACACGGCCTGAGTGTACCTAGGAATAATATATGCGGTTACAGTGCAGATCGCGATGCCCCATATGTCTACATGTCTCTACGTTCTAGCAAAACTCTCTACAACGCCTCGGTGGTTTAATAGGCATAGTGCTTTATTAATTTACCTTTTTTCTTAATTTTGGGTCAGCGGTGGGTTAGTTTTGGTTAGCACTTGGTTAGTTCTTGTTGATTGAGCCCCCGTAGTGAGCGAAGCGAGCGGAGGGCCATGCAAAGTCATAATAATATCTTGGGTTAGCCTTGGGTTAGTTTTGGTTAGCACTTGGCTAGTTCTTGTTGATAGAGCCCCGTGGCGAGCGAAGCGAGTGGAGGGTCATGCAAAGCCATAATAATATCTAGCAATGAGAAAGCCAAAGTGGAATCCGTGGCGCTAGCCGCCAGTAACAAATTAAAAAAGTTACTTTATCGAAAAAAATGTGTGTGGATCATAACAATTTTAATAAACTTGAAGAAACACAAAGAAGGAGATGTAATTCTGTAAGGAATAAAGGGAAAAAATGTACGGCTGAAATAGACTTCGAAATGTACACTTTAGTAGTGCACTGTAGTCACGTATATAATAACTATGAATACTGGGTGGTGATATGATTAACAGTAGCCAATCAAAAATGCTCGCAGGCGGGGATGCACTGTAAACGTGTATATTATACAAAAACGCTGCCTGGTAATCCTTATATACATTAGAATAAGGCCAGAGTATAAAAACCCAGTGTTATACTCTGATGTGAGAGAGTAATAATTGTAAACATGTGAGTTTACTTACTTGTGGCTCGAGACAAAGCTCGATTGTGATGAACTCCCATGGGCGATTGCCATGGGGACGCTAGTACAGCGATGGTACAGAGTAATACTGACTGAGAGACTAATGGTAGACAGGGTGCCGATAAATACCTTAACTTGTAGGCTTGAGACGACGATGATAAACTGTCGCAATGGCAGGTTACCACACTGTCACTTGAGTAGATATCTAGAAAGATTAGTGGGTTTCAAAACGTGAAATCTGCCTGGCATGGCCGATGGCCGGCCGTGCCGGCTGAAGCGCGCTTCAGCGCGGCTGTTTGGTTGGGATTCGAGATGCCACTCAGTTCTAGAACGTGAGCATAGATAAATATTAAGGGGGAAAACGTGAGAACTGGATCAACTCGAAGGCGTTGACTCCTTACTTTCTGGCGGGAGAAGATGCATCAATTCGGAACTAGAAAAAGGGCAAATGATGTAACTATAGAGAGGTTATATGAAACTTAACATCAGCGATTGTCTAACATAAACTTATGCATTTTAACACAGATCTGGTCGAAATACGCTGACTAGTTTTTATAAATTCGATTATTAAAGATCGGAAATTTAGAGGCACTAACTTGATTACCTCCGTCTTCGCCGTGAAAGTTCAGTGATTGACCGACTCGGCGTAGGTTACGCGGCCGGGTTTAGATGACTAACGTTGTTACAACAGATGGCACTAGGAATATCGCGGGCGTACAGCGGCTTTTCTGTAGAAAGTGCTGTGATTGGTCAGATGCCTTTCGAGGCCGCTTTACTTTTAGCTATCTAGACTGACTGATGCAGTGGATAAACGTTGCAACAAGAGATGGCGTTACGGGTATCGCCAAAGTTTTTAATATTTCTTTAGAATGTGAACGCAGTGGCGTAGAATATTAAATTGTACAAAATTAAATCGTTAGATTTGAAGAAGTGTTCAAATGGTTTTTGAACACTAGCTTAGTGGATTAGGTACCATGTGTTCCCATTACTAGTGCATTACGATGTTTATATAATTTTTGTGGTCTATTTCAGTAGATTAAATGAGGTTTTCACAACAGAAATATGCTTCCCTTACTATCGTCCTATGCCAATTTAATTTTAAATTTCCTTCGCCATTTTGTCTAGAAAAATTGGCTACCTTCGATACGATGCAGTCCGTTACAATGAGAACTAAAGCAATTGGACGGCAGTTATTTAGACTCGGTTTTTACCTTTCTTCGGAACTGGTTGCATCTAAGCGCAGGTACAGGTAAAAGGAAAGCATGCAGTTCTGTATGATAGGAAGAAAAACCTGCATAGTGGAGATGTTAGTTCAGCAGCACATTTCTTAAGAGCTACTGCGGGAACGCCATCCGGTCCTATGGCCTTGTTAGTGTCTAGGCTTTTGAATATTCGTTTCACTTCACGTTGGCGAAATACCAGACCTGGCAATGAGGAATTCACTCTCAGGATTGTTGGGGGAGCATTTTGGTGGGGATTTAAGGTAGAATATGATGCAAGCATTTCTGAAAGAATGTTCGCTTTTTCTTTGGCCGTTTCCGCTATTGAGCGATCGTTTTTAGTCAATGGTGGGATTGACGTCTTTGAGAAACACTGATTGACAGCCTTGGCAACTGACCAAAAGGATCTTGATCCTTTCGGACAGTTGAGATAGTTGTTCTTGATCTGCTCGTTATATCCTTGCTTGCTCTCGTCGATGGTCCGCTAACACTGGTTTCTTGTCGTGATGAATATATTTCGATTTTTGGCCGTAGGATCTCGGCGCCATTTGCGGTAGACTCTTGAGCAGTTTTTCTCAAACCATAGTTTACTGTTTGAGATACTTTTTATAGAAGAGGGAATGAAAGCTTCCATACCAGCTAGGATAACTTGAGTTATCTAATCAGAGGTGTTTGGATTCCTAATGTAGCCATCCTTCCAAGTAAAAGAAAGATAAAACTCGCGAAGATCACGCCACTTTGCAGATTTGTAGTGCCAAATTTTTCAGGTACCCTGTGGCTTCTGTGTTTTGATTCCAAGTTCACAGGTTGCGGAGATAAGATTGTGGTGTGATGAGCCCAACGGTGGTTGGACAGTTACAGTGTAGAGGTCAGGATTAGTTGTTAATAATAGATCCAAGAGACTAGCAAAGTCTTTTTGACGCTCAGGGATTCTGGTAGGTTCGTCAACCAGCTGAGTAAGTCCGTGATTTATAGCAAAAGTCTCGGCTTCTCGTCCTTCATAGTCGTTTTTGTTGTAGTCTGTCAACCAGTCACTGTTATGTACGTTGAAGTATCCTACTATGACAATTTCTGCCATTGGATAGTACCCAATCTTCAGAAAATCAATTTGATTCACAAGATTTGACAAAAGCCGTTTATACTGATGTTCGCTAGGTGGTCTATACAAGCAAGAAATTAATTTGGTTGCTCGTTCTGTGCTTAATTTGAATCACATGACCTCGAAGTTCTTAGGTTCCTATGTTTCTTCTTGTTGACAACATAAAACGTTTCGTATAAAAACAGCCAATCCAGAGTTATGTCGAAATCGGGAGCAAAGGTTATATTCGGGTATATTCAAGTGAACATGTGTAGTGTTTGTATTCACTTTTGTTTCTGATAGAGCTAAAATGTGA
>MU183053.1:167950-202451 GCA_016904865.1 Pissodes strobi | reverse complement strand
TCTTATAAAAACGCATGCATACCGTAAACACATTAACTGGCCCTAGTCCCCGAAATCAATCAGAAATCATTCATCTCATTCAAAAAATTTGTAACAAAATATTGTTAGATTTTCACAATAATAATTATACACATACACCTAGAACTATATATAAAAACAATGCCCTTAGCTAGCTACGTTTTGTTGCTCGCGAAAATGTTTATAACCATTAAGACGTCTAGAATATTAAGGCTCCCTGTCTTCAAGTATGGACAACTTTACTCTTCAAATATTTACTATGGGAACGATTGTTAATTCAGCTGTACTTATAGCAGTTATTATTATAAGAATAAATTTATTCCAACTTGAAGAAACAAGCACTAAACGTGTTTAGAGGTCTTAATAATAATAAAAAACATTTTCACCCATAAGAAATAAATAGAACAAATTGCACTGTACCAGATTGGAATGTCAAATGTACAAGCGTTATACAATTAGTGTAAAATAAATAGAACTAGGGTGCCCTGACTAAGAAAAATGAAAATATAATATAAAATATATATAACACAAAACAAAGTATGAACACGATAACTTGGGACACCCTGTGTATGACTATGAAGCTTATGTTATTTATCTACTGGCCTCCCAATTCACTATTAGAGCGTATAATAATACTAATTTAACACTAATATCACTATTTTTGTGAAATCGCAACTTAGTGTATGCTTAGGGCTAACTACAGTGTTTATATATATATATAAAAAAAATAAATGTACAAGAAACCTACATAACGTATTTACAAATGTATTTACAAAGATATCTTCTAATGGAAAACGTCGATTTACTATTTATAATTGGAAAGAAACGATCTAAACGGTTTTCAGCGCCCGATTTTAATAAAAACAAAGTATATTATTAGAAATAAATCAATAAAAACCAGAAAGTAGAACGTTTCAAATGGAAAAAGAGAAAATTACATAATTCTGCCTTTGTCCGAGATTTATTTGTAGTTATGCATAGGTGAAGACATAAGTAGGGGCCAAATGGCCGTGGCGCCCCTATATTTACGGTGTACATTGATTAATTATATTAAGATCGCATTCGTTGGTGCTGGCGGTCTAAATCCATATCTGTGACCTATCGGGCATCCAGCGTTCCAGCCTCTGAGTGTACGCATGGGCGCACTTTAATAAGGTATATTAAATTGAAAATGATTAACGTACGAGAATTTATTTATTGAAGATAATTGATTTTATGATGCCATCCCAATATAAGTTTCGTTAAAATTTGGCAGGCCTCTTTGTTTGAATTTTGCGTCTGCAATTAAGTATATCAAAAATGCTTTCATAAGTTAATAACTGGCATGAGTTACAATCGAAATTTAATATTTTTGCGTGCAAAATCGGCTAATTATAGGGTAATGAATGTCAATATTAAAAGGAGTTATTCTGTGCCCAGTTTAAAATAAAAAAAATATATATAAGCATACCATTTTAATCTATCTTTGATATAGGGAGTGATAAAGATTTGTTTGAAAAATTGTTTCTTTTATAGCTCCGAAACTATATTAGATGATTTTATTGACCTTTGTGGGTGTAAACTAGATATATGGAGTCCCAATTAGTGTCACCTTGATTCTTTTGAAGGAAAAAAAATTATACGCCACTGCTTTTTCCAAAAACGAAAATAATTTTAATAAAGTTAATGTATTTGGTCTATTCCATATGTAAAGAAATTTAATATTCTGCTTTTATTTTAGGGAGATACAGATAATTGTTGAGATGAGTTGTTGAGTTTTTGTGAAAAATGATATACAGCATGAATATGGCCCCATGTACTGTGAGGATGGTAATTATTGGTGTTTTATTATTGCTAAAATTAATAATAGGCTGTTTGTATAGATCTCCTAGTGGTAGACAAGCATCATTTTTACCCAAATTAGAACGTATTATTGAAGGAAACGTCGCAATAGGTAGGACATGCATATTCATGGGGGATTTTAAACTTAAATATTTAAATAAGGATGATTTTTATTGTAAAAACATTATTAATACACTACAGTCACTGCGAGTAGAGCAAATGATTAGGGATAGTACAAGATTATGGACAATAGTAAAACCTAATTGATTATGTTTTAACAAATAGTGATAGGCAAGTTTTTAAATCACCAAAGATTAGTGATCACCTAATTATAGGAATTAGGATAGGAATTGCTAGTGGTATAAGGGGTAATGAAGTAATTAGAGTAGGTAATTTTAATACAAATTTAACTAGTTTTACATAGTGAATCTCCAAAAACTGCTAATGGATTTGGAACTCCACAGGGAAGTGTTCTTGGTGCTGGCAGTTTTCCTAAGAATATAAAAACCAGTGCAATTGTTCCTGTAGCCAAAAATCAGACGATAAACATAGTATCTCTCTACAGGCCAATCAATACACTCCCCTGTATTGAAAAAGTTCTTGAAAAAGCAGTTCACAGTCAGATTGTTTCCTATTTAAATAAAAATCACCTTTTTTTTTTTTTGGGAAATCAATCAGGGCTTAGGAAAGGTCATTCTTGTGAAACAGCCATACAACTTACGATTTCAAAATGGAAGCAATTAGTAGATAAAGATCAATATGTCTTTGCAGTGTTTCTAGATTTGCAACGGGCCTTTGAAATAATAGATAGGGATATTTTATTGGAACAATTGATTATTATGGTCTAAAGAATAATGTTTTGAAATGGTTTAAAGAGTATCTAAATGACAGACAACAATATGTGCGTGTAAGACATAGTGAATCTCCAAAAACTGCTAAAGGATTTGGAGTTCCACAGGGAAGTGTACTGGGTGCTCTTTGTTCATATTTTTTATCAACAATATTAACTATGTGGAGGGTCTGGAGTCCATTAATTTGTTTGCAGATGATACCCTCATTGCATGTAGTGGCTCCAGTATCCAGGGAGTAGTTGATCGGATGCAGACATTACTGGGGGACATTGAAACGTTTTTGCAATTCAATAAGTTGAGAATAAATGCCGATAAAACAAAAGCCATGCTACTTGGTAGCCGTAACAGAATTAAAGATGTTGATAGTAAATACATTAGGTTATTATTACATAATCAAGAATTGGAGTGGGTAAGCCAGATCAAATATCTTGGATTTATAATGGAATGCACACTATCATTAAAATGTCATTTTGAATATATCCACAAAAAGTTTCCAAGAAACTTCTTTTTTCATAGAATAAGTAAATGTTTTTCCTTATTCTCCCGAATGACTGTTTTTAAAACTATTATACAACCCCATTTTGATCACTGTGCTAGTGTACTTTATTCGGAAGATATGGGTTCAGTTCAACCTTTGCAGGTTCTATACAATAGGGGAATCAGAACACTCCAATAGAATAATTAATGCAGACTACTCTTGGATGGCTTACGGTAAAGGAAAGGTTGAGCTATCTCACAATGTTATTTATTTATAAACTTAAAAGGGGCATGTTGCCAGCATATTTCCATGAGTATATTTTGCTAAGGGGATAAATCCACTCACATGGTACTCGAAATGCTGATGATTTTACCATACTAAGAACAAAAAAACATGCTGCGAATATATCAATTTTTTGAGGAATGAATGAGTTTAATAACTTACCAACTAGCATTAAGAATGATGAGTCTATTCAAGAACCAAGGTAAGAACCTTATTGTACATTTGGTGTCTTGCATTTTTTATTTTTAGTATTTTATTGTTTTTTTTTGTTGTATGACATATCGGTATTTAGTATATTATCTTTTTATTCTGGATTGGATGTCCATGTCTACTGACATATATATATATATTGTATGTTTCCACTTTCTAACCTTTAAGATTGGCTTTGTGATGAAATTATTTTGTATCTATTAGTAATGCTATTTGTATATTAGGATTTTTCTATTTGAAAATAAATTGTATTATATATATTGCTCTTTACTTTTTTCTAATAAAAAACAGTTAAAGGTACGATAAAAAGTCAACAGATCTTTTTAATTATAGAATCTAGCAATATTGAACAACAATTTTCGTTTGTGGAAAAAGCTGTGGCGTATTATGTTTTCACTCAAAATAATCAACAAAACTATTAAAAATAAAGCGAACTTGGACCTATGTGTATATGACTTTTTGTCTCTTCATTGGTGGGGCAGTTGTGACTTTAGATCGTCAGCACCAACAAATTTTTTGTACGGAGTGCCCAATAAAATACTAGGGTCGGGCACGGCCCCTTATAACCCTCTTTGTCTATGCGCATGCATCTATGGAGATAGTTTTACAGCTCAAATGGAGACTGATTAAAATATTAATAAATTAATAACATAGTTTTAAATATGCGAATGTTATATTTAAATTTATAAGATAACTGCTTATTTGGGAAGTATTTTGGCCTTGAGCACTGTTTTTAGTTTTTAACCACTTAAAATTCTAAAAACTGCAACGTTTTGGTTCATTGGCATCTTATTTCCTGCTGTTTACGCAAAACTGTTAATTATATATTCTATAATTAACAGTTAAAATGCCTTTTCAAATTGTATGCAAATTAATTAAGATCAATTTAATAAATTAACATACATTTTTATAAAAGAGGAATTGAAATAATCCAGACAAAGAAGAATTATTAAACAGTTTAGTTACTTTTAAAGGCAAACAAGCACATCAAAAAGGTGTCCTAATGTGAAGTTTAAAAGAATAATATCAAATCAAACCAATCTGGTGTTTTTAAGATTTCAGGTGGCCAAAAATAAAAAAAATACAAAATATTAGTTTCGGTCAGGAGCAGAATTAGTATACATCTCCACTTTTAATTTTAAAGCTCTAGTAGCGTCCTAGTAAATTCTGGCTGAAACTATCTTGGGGTTTGGAAACTTCGGCAAAATGCACTAAAATAGAGTTTTTCCACGATGCCGAAACATAATTTTTGCAATTGACGCGCTTTTGCTAACCCTGTTAGCGTCATCAGAGATGATTAAATGGTTAGCGAAACGTGCGTCGAATGCAAAAATTCTGTTTCGATATTGGGGATAAAACTATGTTTCAGTAAATGACTTGTAATGTGAAATTTTGAAATATTGATACTTTATATCTGGTACTGTTCTGAGTCGGTATTTTTTCTATCGTGAAAATAAGTGTTGGCCTGTACATACTGAACAAATAATAATTTACAAAAATACACAAATAGACTTAACAAAATAATTATCACAACGAATATAAACTGGCTTTTAAACCTTAATATCATAACAGCTTCATGTGCTCTTTTAATACTCATTTGTCTTTTGAGTTTCTTGTCTAAGACTTCCTCTAAAACTCAACTTGCTCTATCACAAACTGACAAGACAGGCGTACTTGCGGACTAGCTGATTTGTTATGTTTTAAATTTAAATAATATAAGATGATATAATTCTTTTACGAAGACCAGCATTTTCAAAAACAAAAGGAAACATTGAATTAGGAAAGACCAGTAGGCACCTATTACAACCGCGCACATATTTTACCACGAACTGGCTGGACCCCGAAACTTCTTCATGTACAGAGAACAGAGTTGCCTCTTCAAGCAAAAACAATTTGCAGATATTTCAAAAGACAAGCGAAGCTTCTACAAATTCACCAGTCTAATTTATTTTTTAAACTATAATTGTAATTTTGATATATTATTCTCTTAAGATTTATTCTCAAACTCAAAAAGTGGCTATGTGCTAGGAAAAAATCACTTCAACCAATCGAGAAAATAATCTCAAATTTAATTATATAAGCAAACCTCTGACAACGTTGTTAGATATACTTTCGAGATTCCGCCACGTCCATAAATTTGTCCGGTGCTGTGCACATGTTTGATGTCAAGCCAAGTTGTGGTTAAAGCAGTCCTAGGTACCTACCTACCGAATTCAAACCATTTATCAAATAATACGAGCGATAATTATTTTGTTAAGTGCGCCATTATTTATGAAGAGCTAATATCAATACACGCTAATCATCCCCACTAGTGGTCAAACTTTGGTGGTCAGATCGAGAGGAATGGGCCTAACCAGCCCTATTCTACTGACTCCTCGATTCTCAGAGTCACAATCGCTCTCCCCGTCTCCCTCACTGCCGTGGCCTCTTTCTGATATCATCACAGAAAGACCAGACCTCTCGGACCTAGCTGGAGAAGATCCCCTATCACTCATTGTCTTCATGCTGAGGTCCATCGGATTCTCCTGTACAGGACTGAGACTTGGGGTCGGAACTGGTGTCTTAACATCTACCTCTTCTTCCTCTTCCTCTTCTTCTTCGGGCTCTTCTGAAGGCGTGGTATTGCGTTGCAGTTGGAGTACTGCGTCCAGGTACTCTCTTTTCACTTTGGCTTCAATGACAGGGTTGTGGTGCCTAAACATCTTCTCGTTATTGTTGTTATTGTTATGGTTGATTGGCGGAACAGGCTGAAGAAGTCCTGGATAGAAAGGTGGGTAGCCTGGGGGAAAAAGAAGACCCGGAGGAGGCAAAAACGTAGGAGGTAAGAGTCCCGGAATAAGTGGTAATCTTCTGGCGTCAGCAATTTCTATGGAGGAGTCGGAATTATGGGACTCTGGGCTGCTGACAGATGGTGACGCAGAGTGTCTGAACGATTCGTCTATGCCCAAAAGCATCAGTTCTTCCCGGGTCCTAGGCAAATGAAGCAACGGAGGAGTAAAAGGATTGGTCCCTAAAAGCCTCATGCTCATGTGATGTTGATGACTATTCGGAGGCGGAGTCATCTGGGGAGGCATCAGTTCCTGGCCGTTCTGCTCCTCACCGTTCTCTTGCAGTTGCTTTTGCTGTTGCTCCTGGAGAAGACAATGTATCTTGAACCAGTTCGAACGCCTGCCGTATCTTGATCCGCTCTTCGACATTCCGACCAGCACGCACTTTCTCAATCGGCAAGCCTTGCAGGCGGTTCGGTTCTTTTTGTTGATAACACATTTGTTGTTGTTCTTGCAGTCGTTGATCGAGTTGATGTTGTTGTAGGAACGGCCGAAGAATGACTGAAACAAAGAGAAAATAGAGTTAGGCATTTCAAAATATCATAATAATATTTATAAAAATGTATAAGCCAATAAAGATTCAAATGAATATGACTGATTAATAGTGTTAATACTTTTGGTCCAGTGGCTTGGGTATAGTTTTTAATCAATAACGCGCCTTTTTAACGTGAAGGTACCATTTCCTTCATTTAACTATATACATTTTGAAATTATTGCTATAGATTTTGATGCAATCGTCGTTACTACAGATACAATATTTGCGAGATAATAACGATAAATAAAAATTTAATAAACCGGTGATAATCTTATTTGATCTTGGACGCGCTCTGGTAACTCGTAACCTTTAAAAATTACGAGTTTTTCCTTAAAACCACTGATCTAGTTTCGAGTAACCTATTAGGCTAATAACCGTTTCGTTTTTGGTTCATTAGGCGTGAAATTGCACCAAAATATTTAATTTAGTAATATTGAACGCTGCACGTAGCCGAATCTGAATAAATTCGATCGTTAATATGAAAATGTTGCGAAAAGGAATATGGAATATTTGACGATCGAGCATTTTCAGCGTTCAGAAAGTGGAATTTCTCAGAATATCTTATTCTTGATCAATGTTAGTGCATTAGAAAACAGCAGTTGTGCCATTATCAGATTTTAGGGGCGATTTATTTTATTTAATATTGCATAATGAAAAATATATCTACAAGACCAGACGTATCTGCGCCATGCTAGAAAGTCAGCGAGCACATACAGAGATACAATAAAATTTAAATATGTAACATCAAACATGACAATTGATATGACAAACTATCCTATGGCACTCGACAAGCGGTGTGTGTACGAAGATGTTGATTGACACGATTCTTGAATAGCTGTAGGTTGTAACTTCGGGGAAACAGATGTCCTGGAAGTGAGTTCCACAGTGCTGCAGTGCGCAAAGGAGTCCCTGTAAAGCGATATTCTAGCTGGTTCGATCAGTTGCACGACGAACGGGTGCGCTCTCGCCGGCTCTCGTGACTGTATGATAGGCGTTGTTGGGGGCGGGATGAGGAGAGCCAAATCCTGCGAACATCTGCCGTGAAAATATCTGTAAAACAGGGAGATCTCGACCACATGTTTGTGGTGTTCCAGACTATCCATATCCCGGGTCAGTTCCGAGTTGTAAAGCTCTCTTCTGAATGCAATCCAGCAGCTTTAGGGTGTGCTTAGGTGAGGTACCGCAGATGTGTGAGCAATATTCAAAGCACGATCTTACTTGTGCTTCGTAGTGCAAAAGCAGCTGTTGCGGTGTATACAGTTTTTTGTTGTGAAATAGTGCACCAAGCTTCTACGAGCTAATTTTGCGATGTTAGCAACGTGGTCATGCCAGGACATATTGCTGTTGACCGAGACACCCAGTATTCTGATTGACAAGGATGAAGCAATGGTCGATCCTGCCATAATGATGTCAGGGCCCGCCATATTGGCTTTCCTAGTAAACGTGGCTGCTCGGAATTTTGCTGCATTGAACTGGACCAAATTTCTGTTGCCCCAAGTTCGAACTTTCTCCAAATCTGATGATAAGTATCAGTCGCTGGTAAAGGCTTTTCTGATCTAAATTGGGAGGCAAGAGTACTGCCATCTGCAAAACTGTAAACAGGATTATCGGTTTCGGTCAGCAGGTCGTAAAAACAGAGTTGGTGAAAGTATTGCGCCCTGGGGCACGCCCGCATTAGAGGAACGGGCCCGAATATGGGCCATGCATTTAATATGGGCCCCACAGATATTTTATAAAGTAGTCAGCGCCATCTATTTCTGAGTATCATAAATTGGTCGGTGCTTTCGGAAAGTAAATTTTTTAACATCTTTTGCTTAATTGCTCTTAGATAGAAAAGGTTATATTTATGTGTATTTTTGCCGGTCTCGAAAAATAATTGAAGGTAAAGTTTAGAAGTATAATTTTTAGATTTCCGTTAGTTTATTTAATCTTTTGTAAGTGCAACGCGATAGTGATACCCTTGTATTTTATAATTCTAATAGATTTCTGGCTTATTTTTAAAAAATTGAGCTATAACCCCACTTTTATTATATTATTGCCATGTTGAAATATAGGCCCCTTTAAGGGTTTGAAATATGGGCCGAGGCCCATCTTAGACCTACGTTATTTAAATTTGCTTTTTTTACAGGGAAAATGTCGAGATCATTCAAAAACAAAAAAATTGTGTGCAAAAACGTAAGGAAAACCTGGAGCAAACATGTCATGGAGCAGGCTATGACTGCAGTTATAGGAGGAATAGGAAGCAGGACTGCTGCTAAAAAAAATTCTGCTCCACGATCAACTTTACAAAGACTGGTAAAACAGTCTAAAAACACTGATGTTCCTCTTATCGACGTGGCCAACACTTCTCGGAAGAAAAACTGTATTAGGGGTAGACCTCGAACAAGAACTTGTGCGCTATGTATTAGAGATGGAAAGTCAGTTCTACGGTTTGACGAGAAAAGATTTGTGTCACATATTAGCAGTCCAAAATAATATAAGTCATCTTTTTAAGAATGGAATAGCTGGACGAAGTTGGTTGGAAGCGTTCTTGCAGCGACTCTCTAATTCCTTATCTGTTCGGAAACCAACTGGAACGTCATTTGCCAGGGCTTTAGGATTTAATGTAGAAAAGGTTGATGAGTTTTTCAACAACCTTGATGCCGCCTATGCAAAATATAATTTTAGTCCACATCGATGTCGATGAAACCGGCCTCTCTGTGGTACCGAGTAGAATTCCCAAAGTTTTTGGCAGGAAAGGAAAACGACAAATTGCTGCAATTACGTCAGCTGAGCGTGGCTCCCTGGTAACCTTTATTGTAGCTATGAGTGCAGCGGGACAGTACGTCCCACCTATGTTAATATATCCCCGCAAAAACAAAAATGACCAGCTCATACGTGGTGCACCACCTTTAACAATATATGCTGTACACCCCAGTGCAGTGGCTGGGTTCAACAGAACCTATTTACAGAATAGTTCAACCATTTTATTGAATTTACGAAACCAGCAGAGAATGACCCAGTTTTACTTCTGTTAGATGGGCATTACAGACAGATTAAAAAATGTGTTAATTATATCCCTTTCACCCCACTCAACACACAAATTACAGCCTGCTGATAAAACATTTATGAGAACCCTTAAGGTGTATTATAGTGAAGAAATTAGACAATGGATCAGGATCAATAATCGCCCTTTAAGTCAGTTTGATTTAGCAGAATTATTAGGTAAGGATGCGAAACTGCTGAAATAGCAATGAGTGGCTTTAGAGCCACGGGCATCTGGCTTTTGAATCGAAACACTGTCTCGAAAGCCGATTTTATTCAAGAGAGAAACGATGCAGAAAAGCGCTGCAGCCATACTACAGATGAATCAGATTCAACTGAAGGAATTAGTAACTCCAACAATCAGTCTAATTGTGAGCTGAAATGATGGAATCAGAACCCCAAGCAAGCTCTTCCAAAAATTTTAAAGAGCCACAAGCAGGTTGTTCTAAAGATCCCGATACGAGAATTTTAAAACTTGCGTCAATTCCAAAATCCTTTGTTGCTCCATCTGATATATCACCTATCCCTGAAGTAAAAGCACGAAATTCTACTCGTGGTCGCAAATCCTCAAAATAGCGAAAATGTATACATCATCTTCTTATAAAAATGAGCTTGAGGAATCGCTAAGCAAAGCTACAAAGAAAGCAGATGGAAAGGGGAAAGGCAAGAAACAGGTTTTTGCAGAAGAGGGAGTTAAAACAGCAAAGGCAAAGAAGAAAGAAAAAATCATTGACGTGGAAAAATCTAGTTCAGAGGGAGAAACAAAAGGTCTGAAATTTGTGCCAGCAGATGACTATATGGACAATACGGGCCGGTAAAGGACGATGTTAGTTGTTTATTCTGTGACGGCAAATTTTCGAACGATGCACGCGGAGAACTATGAGTGCAGTGCTTAATGTGCCAACTATGGTCTCACATGGAATGTTCTGGTGCCGAGAAAGACGATTACGTTTGTGACTTTTGTTCTTCCCAATAATTTTATTCTTATATTACTTCGTTCTTTTCGTTATTCGATGTTTTTTGCGTTTTTTGTTGTCCAGATGTTTATTGTTCAGCTTATAATTTTGATTTTGGTATATGACCTATATTCCACACCTTCTGGTCTGGTTTACCAAAAATACAATTTTTTCTGTTTATTCTAGTAAAATGTATTAATTTTTGAATAAAGCAAAAATGTTTTTAAAAATCTCTTACTTAATGTTATTACAAGATTTTTCATTACATTACATTCTCATTTTAGTCAAAACTCGTCAGAAATTTCAGAAAATGAAAAGGGAGGCCCATATTCGGACTAGTTCCTCTAACGGTGAATATGTCTGACATGTGTCCATCAACTGCAACGTGCAGAAATAGGTTCTTAAGGAAACACGGCAAGCCAGCTGCAGAGAAAGGCTGACAGTCAATCTGTCTGCGAAAGCCGTATTGGCTATAGCTAATTATTCTGTTTGTCTCGAGGTACTTGAGTAGTTGCTAATTGACCACACGTTCCATGGCGTTGGAGATTATTGGAAGCAAGGCAACTGGGCTAAAGTTTGAAGGCGTGGTTTTCTTGCCTTTTTTTGAAACAAGTTGCATTCGAGCGACTTTCCAAGAAGATGGGTAAATCCCTTCTAGACAAGACAGAGAAAAAAGTATGGAAAAAATGGGTGTTACGCCGTTGGCGCAGTTACTTAACACGGATTCCATCCGGTTCTGATGCCTTTTCTGTATCTAGTTCTTCGAGGATTTTATGAATATCACGGTGATGATCTTAACTTCTGCCATGGTAGTATTGATGTTGGATATGGTGGGGACAGCCTTGTCTTGGGGGACGTTTAAGCTAGAGTGCAATGAAAACATTTTGGCCAGCATGTTTGCATTTTGCTTTTTTGTAGTCGTCGTAATGTCGCGTTCGTCTGTCAAATGTGGGAGATACGTTATTACTCACTGCCTTTGCTACCGACCAGAAATCCATGGAGCCATTGGGACATTGCAAAAGTTTATTCCTGATCCTTTGATTGTGTTTGTCCTTAGTTTCGTCAACCACACGTTTGCATTCGTTTCTCGCTTCGGCAAAATAATTGCGATTTTTTAGCGGTCTGATTTTGCTGCCAGTACTTGTAGGCTTGCTGCTTCCTACCTATAGCTCTTTCCAATATCCTGTCGAACCAGGACTTTGACGGTAACTTGATGGAATTTGGAATGTATGCTTCCATTCCTGAGGAGATTACTTGCGTAAACTCTTCGCAGCAGACGTCGAGCCAAGGAAACTGTGTAGTTGGACAATATGGTGGCTAGTTTGCCATTGTTGGTTTATCTTTTGCACCGAAAACCAAATGGTCTAGTCGGTAAGTTTTTCTTCATAGTCATCATTATTTTCATATCCCCATCAGCTATGGTGCGAAAATTGCTACAAAAATGTAATTTTGTGCAATGAAAAATATTAACAATCTAAGAAATTGTTAAAAATAAAAGTTAAGTAGCATAAGAATATTAGCAGAAAAGTGCTACAAATGTCAATCAGATAAAAAAATTAAAGAGTTGGCATGATTTTCATATTTAGCTTGGTTCCCATGGTAACCGAGATTGATAGAATGATGATGCGTTTATTTGATTAGGAGTAGGCATTTGTTAAGGCAGCTTTACAATTATCAAATTTCTTGTCAAATAAGTTAGACCAAGTTTACCTTGACACACTTAAGAGTGCAAAACAGCAAATTTGATATCAAAGAAATTCAAGGGCGTCTTGTCAAATTTTGTTGGAAAGATTAGAACACGTCCTGGTTTTCCTCATATATTTGATCAAACTTTCGCAGTAGTAGCAACCTTTTTGTTTTTTTTTGACACAAAAATACAACTGCAGCAGCAATGCGATTTTATTAATGATTTTTTAAATCCTCACTTACACAACAAAATAAAGTAGAAACAAACAAGTCAAACAGAAACAAGGGTTAAAGTAAGGTTAGAATAAAGGATAATGCGCATTTTATGGCATTTATAAACATCAACAAGAAGTTGGGAAAGTTCATATTTGATTGGTTAAAATTCGAAACCAATATAATGACCGAGATTGTACACTTTCACTCCGTTCTTCAGTTTCAGATTCAGCCATTTTTACAAAAAAGTATCCAATTAAATGGGAAAGATAAATACCTCAAATTAACTGCTGTATTACACATAGAAAAACTTGAGTTATGAACGAAAATGTGGTTTTTATACATGCCTTGAGGCAAAATTCATTATTTTTAACCAATAACTCGTATTTAGTTGTGAAATGGAAACAAAGTAACTAATAATTAATTACGTAATCATTCAAATCACGTAATTTATAGCCTTAGAAAAAATATCTGAAATATTATTTAAAATAGAGGTAAAAAAAGATGGTAACGTCGAGAATAATGAGGGCAGTGTTGCCGTGCTGATTTTCTGAAATTTACTGAGCAGAAGCAATAAAATGTACTAGATTTTGCTAAAATTCAAATTTAGGATTAATTTTAAATTTACGATAAAGTGAAATATCGTAAATTTAAGTATCGACGAAGCAGTCATACGAGACGGTAGTGTCTCCGTTCGTTGGCTCAGCCGGTATTGAGTGTTTGTTTTGATTTGATTTGTTTTGATATTCTGATTTGTTCCGATATCGTGTCGACGCTAGTTTATGCTTTCCTGTTTGACTAAAATTTTACTTTGTTTAGTTGCTATTGACCTTTACCTTTATTTAAAATAATTGAACTCCAACCTTACGGCGTGCTAACTTTCGCTGTGTGTGTGTTGCTGGTTAATTTATAGTTTCTGTTTTGTTACTGGTTCCTGTTTAGACAAACTAGACTTTGTTCAGCCGCCATTGACTTTTATCTAAAATCATTGAACACTAATATTGAAATGACTAAGTTTAAGTGTGATTCCTGCCAGAGAATCGTTGCAGAAAAGGATAAATATAAACTTCGCTGTAGTGGGGAGTGTCTTGTATGACCTTTACTGGTCTGGATAAGGCAACAACAAAGGTGCTCTACCAACAGAAGTACCACAATATTAGATTTTTTTGCAGTACTATACAGCTACAAGGATCGCAGATCTCTCTGGAAAATGTCGAAGCTCTGGGAACCTGTCTAAAGAAGAATAACGACCTTCTTCCAATCATTTCTAAAATTTACGACACTTTGAGTAACCATGACTCCAAATGGAAAATTTTATACAAAAAAATAGACGACATTCACAGCTTCCGTAGCAGATTCTCTGATAATAGGCAAGGAACTTTATTCCATTCGATCAAGGAAATAAAGCAAGATATATTTAATATGTCATCTATTTTTATGGACAGTCATGATGAGTCTGTTAAAGTTGAGATTCACGACTCATCAAAGGAAGAGTTATTGAAGAAAATGAGCGATATGCGAAAAAGTGTAAATCAAATGGGACTCACGATAGAAAAATTGGTTGCCAAAGATAAGCCAATTATTAGGAGTAACCCATCAACAGTAAAAAAATCAATTTCGACTCAGTGGTTATTACTTCTCCTAAAGTCATTACTTCTACTAAAGTCATTGCTCCAACACCTCACATATCCCCCATAAAAGAAGACTGCCATTATGTGGTCACGGTACCCTCACGGGTATATTATAGGCCTTAGCCTTTCGTGGCCTGTGGCCCATACATAAAAAAACTAAAAAAAATATATCTAAGATCCCACCTGCTTATACAACAAATCAGCTTGCACACTATGCCAAAGAAAAACTTGGTACTACTGATTTTCTCCGATGCATTTCAATGCTGAAGAATAAGGACTGATCACATTCCGATCTCAAGGTTGGTGTGCAGAAAAAAAGCCACCTTAAGCAGCTTAAGGACATAAGTATGTGGCCGCCGCACCGGGTACTGAAATAGTCACTTCCAATTCATCTTTAATATCCTTAAAGGTATCGCCGCCTGCAAGTACTTCGACCACTGTCTATCAACATTTTGTACCAAGCACTTTGGACTGCCGAAGCCTACAACCACGCTCTGACTTAACATTTGTATATATTCCTGGGGGGGGGGGGGGGGGGGTAAGGTCTGTTGGGATTGGCTCTGACAGGAAAGCTTTGGCTGCCTGTAAGGCTCTTGCGCTGGAGAATTTAGAGGTTGTTGTGAAGAAAAGTGCGAAGAGGGATGGGGGGCTGGATATAGATCCGATGACTCCACCTATAGTGCGGCTATCGCGAGATTCGGATGTAGCCAAAATGGTCGTTATTTGCTGGCAAGACTGAGGGCCCCCTCCATATTAAAAGCTTTTCGGCTATTCCTTGCCTATCTCCATGACCAACCATCCAGTGTGTGTTTTGAAAGGCACACCAACACTAAAGACCAAGCTTCGAACTATCGCCCAATTGCACTCCTTCCCACATCGTTAAAGATCATTGAAAGTTGAAAGATTGGTTAAAAAAGGCTTCTATCTTTTCTCTCTAAATATAAAGTACTTACTACCCATCAATTTGGATTTTTAAGTAAGAAATGCATAAATGATGCTATGTGTTCCCTCTTTAATTATGTATACTCCAACCTCAACAACCATCACTCTACAGCAATAATTTACTCTGATTTTTCTAACGCTTTCGATTGTGTAAATCATAATATCTTAATTATCAAATTGCAGTACTAAGGAATCAGAGGAATGTCTCTCGAATGGTTTAAGTGAACCTGCAGTAAATAAGGTGAAGTCTGCTAAAATATATAGGGCCTTTTCAAGGGAAAATGAACTTTATTTTTGTTCTTTATTGGATCATGAGGGATGGGAGGATGTATATAGAAAGAATACAACTAATGAAATGTTTACTTCTTTCTTTAATAATTTTATGCATTATTTTAACCAAGCATTTCCTAATAAATCTAAAAATAACATCCAGAAATATAAAAAAGTGGCTCGGCCACAATGTATTAAGACTTTCTGAAGTTCCATTGGTTAAAGTGCAATTCTACTGACGACAAAACAAGTAGACTCTATAACGATAAAAGGCTAGAGTATAAGAATATGCTCGCAGAGCGAAAAATGAAATATTATGATAACCAAATTCTAAGATCAGACAATACTAGCAAATGTGTATGGAACATACTGAAACAATTAGCAGGAAATGGTAGGAAAACACAATCATTTGAACTTGAAAAGGATGCTGAAACAATCACTGATGCTTATAGTGTATGTAATATGTTTAATGACTCTTTTTGTATATGTCCTGTGACAGGCTCAGGGGGAAACCAGCGTGGCCTTGGGGGAGGTGGCTGCAAGTTTTCCACATCTTTTTTTTTTATCACCCGTGGATGAACATGAGATCCTAGAAATAATCAATAAGACATGTTCAAAGAGACCAGCCGGTTTGGGTGAGATCCCCTGTAATCTTCTAAAGAAAATTGCCCTTCTAATTTGCAATCCATTGACATTTTATAATAAACAATTCTTTTATGGAGGGACAGTTTCTTTTGAATTTAAAGAGAAGTAAAGTTGTACCTATAAATAAAAAGGGAGACAGGAGAGATGTGGAGAACTATAGGCCAGTTGCCGTCCCATCGGCCTTCTCAAAAATATTTGAGGGAGCAATGCATGAGAGGCTTATTTCCTTCTTACATAGTAGATTGTTTTTTTAATAGAACTAAAGAAGCATGTTTTTTTGCATGGTCGGTCTACTCAGCACCTCTTTTTGATCATATAACATCAATATTAAACTCCATTGATGTCGGTAAAACTATTTAAGGTATATATTTTGATCTGAGCAAGGCCTTCAATCTGATGAACTATGAGATCTTGCTGTTTAAGCTCGAGAGGGCAGGCATAAGAGGATTGACCTTCAATGGATGAAGTCCTTTCTGTAGAATTGGTCTCAGGCCGTGCAGATTAAAAGTGAGAAGGATAATGTCCTGAATTTCATTTATTGCTACCACTGTGGGGGGCCCGCAGGGATTTCTACTGTCGCCTCTGCTTTTTATAGTGTTCTGTAATGATCTGGATAGTGCCCTGAGCGATGCCGATGTATCCATCGTGCAGTTTGCTGATGACACCTCAGTCACAATATCCCATAGAAGTGAGGAGGTCGTCTTTGAACTGGCAAATTTGACAGTGCAAAATATGCAAGAATGGTGTAACAATAACTTACTTTTGCTTAATTCTGATAAAACCAACTTGATACATTTTCAATGCAAAAGTAATAATGGCAAACCTCAATACACGGTAAACATTCAAAATAAAGAGATAGAACAGGCCAAAAACACCAAATTTCTGGGACTTACTACCCACGAGAATCTTGATTGGTCTGCGCATGGCGAAATCATATGTGGAAAGATCTCATCGACAAACTATGCCATCGTCAGCACGAGAGACATTATCGGTCATCAGTCTCTATTGTAATTTTATCATTCATATGTCCAGTCTCGTATATCGTATGGTATTATTTTCTGGGGCTCTCATTGCCGCACCATATCCCGCGTTTTTTTTTGCAAAAGAGAGTGATTAGATCAATTTGTAGGGTGACCTATCTGGAGCAATGTGCGCCTCTGTTTTGCAAGCTGCGAATTATGACTGTTTTTTCATGTTACCTTTTTTGTGTGTGCTGCTTTGTATATAGAAATCAGAACAATTTTGAATGTAACAGCTCTGTAAGTACTTCTGATAGAGTAACGAGATATGGAAGTAACTTTCCGGTTCAAAAACACTCTACAACTATGTATGAAAAGGATCCTCTCTATATGGGAATAAAGGTATTTAATGCACTACCCAGAGATCTTAAAGATGTAAGACCATATATTGGATTTAGAACAAAGATTAAAAGTGGGGGCAATAGTGGGGATGAATGTATGTATTGTAAGTGAGCTGAATGTGTTGAAACCTACCGACCCCCAGTCTATGTATTACCTTCTGAAAGTCGGCAGTCAGACACGTGATCGTACAATATTTTTTTTTACAAACCTATTTCGACCCATCCATTACGTTGTGTATTTTGTATCTCCCAAGTTCTTTAACAATATTTTTTTTTTACAAACCTATTTCGACCCATCCATTACGTTGTGTATTTTGTATCTCCCAAGTTCTTTAGAGTTTGGAGCCGCAAAAGTCGTTTGTTTTTCTTTGTTGGAAACTATTGTTTCCTTTTTTTTTATCTTATTTTAGCAATTAATAGACCAAGAACAATTAATACATTTATTAAATAAACGGAACCAGTCAGCACATATTAACATAAAACAAATCTTAATAAATGAAGAAAGAACATCTTAATTTTCTTAAAGTTCAGTATGAACATATGTGAGAAGTCATTTTGTTAAACTCTAAATATACTTAATTATGCCACCCTTCATAACTTGTAGTAACATCCAGGACCGTAGTACTTAATATGTACCATTTTTAATTCACGAATCAGATCACCTATTAATATATTAGTCCAGAGTAATTGGATGTGATACCTGTCACTTATCACATACAACACGCCAGTTATACTTTAGATATAACTGAACGTCTCAATGCTAATATATTATTGGAGATTATTTAATTACCGAATGTTTTTTTTTTGTGGGCGTGGTACGTTGTACCTGATAATTACTGCATTGTTCTCTTCTCATAATATTGTATTAGTCCAGAACTTAACGTAACAACGGTTACGATAATTACGAAGATTTTAAAATGGGAAACAAGTCAAGCAATATAATTAAACACCAAGCAAGCCGAAAGACAACGGTCCAGGAGCGGACGCACAGTTCCTAACAACTCCTGTCGGACATCCATGGATCTTGTCAATTAATCATCGACTTAACTCGTTACCCTCTCTACAACCTATCGCTTCAATGCCAATACATTATTATTCGCGTGTACGTACCTCTGCATATTCCCATTCATTCAGACATCACACAACAACGTACAATTCAAATTCAACCAACTATCGTATCATACACTCGGGATATTCAGTTGTACGCAATTAAATAATTAAAATTTCGGGAGTACGGATCTTGCCTGCGGCAATCCATACTATTTACTATTTTATTCTTAACCAGATGACTTCGATAGAAGGTACCCTTCAAAAATCATCGTGCCCATTGACTCTCATTCACCAGATGTCCTTAACTTTACTACACGAATGAAACAAGTGCTAGTGACCTATTTAACAGCTGTGAAATTCGGAAAACATTTGAACTTTCGATCGATTATTGTCTGTAGACTTTTTAATTCTTTTATATTTACTTTCTAAATTTGAGGGTTTATTTGGGACCAGAGTTAGTGTGACCAGGATAGCATTAAACGTGACCAAAATTTATAGAACCCATTTTTTTTTCTTGATATAATTCCCCTTCCCATTTTCGTGTAATGGCTCTTACCTGGAAGAATTTGGTTTATTGATTTTTCTCCCCCAGCCCTCTTAGCCGTTCCCCGAGTATTCATATCTGCTGTTTGTTGGTTTGTTGTTGAGTTTCACAGGCGAACCCCCCCTTTAAAAGAATAAATTTTAGAATCCACATCTTGGAACAGGAAAATTCCATATCAATAAAATTGAGACCCCCCGTGACCCTTCCAGAATTCTCAATTTGTCAATGGTAATATCAGTCAATCCCCACATCGTACACCGTTATATAAGGTTCGGCGTTAGGATCTTCTTTTATTCCTCATTAACAAATATGTCAGAATTCTGAAATTGTTAGTGCATTACTCCATGGAACTTTAGATTGTCAACATCGTACACCGCCATATTAGGTTCGACGTTTAAACGCAGCAAAATACCATAAATAAATGCAACAACAATGTAGCTCGTATTGAATTTCCGCTAAAGTCTTGCAAAACAAGCACCGCACACCATCAGAGGTTCCGACGCTATAAAAATTGCAATACTCTATCGGAAAGTTCAATATCAGCATTAAATATGTTAAATTGATTTTTTTTTATTTTGAAATAAATTAAATTTCCCCTAATGTTGTTATTAATTATTTCCTCCCACAGACTTGCAATCCAGCACCGGACACCGTCAGGCTCGGACGCTGTAGATTAACACGACTTTTTTGAGAAAATATCAATAATCAACATTCTACTTTAATTATTTAAAATAGAGTTTAAAATTTAGAATGAATTTCAAGAAATTATTAAATTTCCCTCATGTTGCTTATTAATTATTTCCTCACACAGACTTGCAATCCAGCACCGGACACCGTTAGGCTCGGACGCTGTAGATTAACACGACTTTTTTGAGAAAATATCAATAATCAACATTCCCCTTTAATTAATTTAAATTTAGAATTTTCCAGTTCAAGAAATTAATTAGTGGTCGAGCAGAGTTTCGTTCGTACCTTTAAAAGAATAAATTTTAGAATAAAATTCAATGCTGTCGGTTGGCTTTTTATATGGAGCCTTCCCCCGTATCCAGCTAACGTCACGCATCTCCCCTTGCCTTTTACTTGACTTACGGTATCTTCACCCTTATTGCGTGGCAATACAGGAACCTAATTCCCTTATCAAACTTCAAGAATTTTAAGTGGTTGTAGCGAGCGCATTGTAAGCCCATGATTTTGCTTGTTTAAGCCCCGTTAAAGTTTACCATTGGAATATTATTATATTATATGCATATTATAATGTATATATATATTAAATCTATTTTACTGAAAATTATTTGTCTTGATGGGTTTTCCCGTATTTTTAAGGAATAATTTGATCCTGGTCTGACACTTTTCACTCTCCTCCAATTTTAGAAAATAAATTTTGGAAAAATGCCTTAAATTAAAATAATAAAAAAAAATACTACTATTAATTTCAAAAATATTGACCCCGGTTTGGTCCGTTTCAGTGTGTTGGGTTGTTTCGTTTCTTTTGTCTATTTTTTATGTTTTTTACATTTTAGCTCCCTATATATAACATGTTTAAAACCTAACTTTTTGCTACGTTTAGTTTTAGTAATCTAAGTTTAAGTAAAATTGACGACCCAATGTTCCTGACGACGTTGAATCTGTGAAATTCTTGGGGCTTGTTGTGAACAACCATTTAAAGTGGGACATGCACATCGATGCCTTATCAAAAAAATTAAGTTCTGCCTGTTTTGCGTTAAGAACGGTTTCTAGGGAGCTTAACTTGTCGACTTCTAGAACAGTTTATTATGCCTTTTTTGAGTCGCATCTACGATACGCCCCTTCATTCTAGGATACGTGTTGTGCGATTCAATTTAAGCGTATTTTCAAACTATAAAAGAGAGCTGGTCGATACTCATTGAGACTAAACAGTAGAACTCACTGCCAAGATTTCTTTAAAAAATTTGAAATATTAACACTTCCTTCCTTATTCATATTTGAATCCGTTTGCTTAATCCGCAAGCACGTATCTGCTATTCCAGAAAGGCCATCTCACAACTATCCACTAAGGAATACGGAGCATGATCTTTATCTGCCAACCCCACGCTCAGAGTTAGTTAAAAGCTCTCTACTGGAAAAGGCAAAAAAATGCGCAATTACCTGCCATTTGAAATGAAGTCAATAACATCTTTTCCCGCTTGTCGCAGGGCTTTGAGATCATACTTACTGGAGAGAGCCTTATAGGCAGTGAACGTTTTTTTTTTTTAATACTTAATTTTGAGCATCTTACACACTGGTTTAATGTTTGGTGTTTAGTATTTGATGTTTAAATGGTAAAATATTTTGATATTTAATATTTTATATAATATTTGAGGAAATTTTGACCGCGTACAAATTGCACAATTGTATAAAGTTTTTTATAGTTTGGTTTTCCTTTTTCTTTTCATTGTATGTTTCTATTTGTGTTTTTATATGTTTTTAAATTATGCAATTTTTAAGCATTCTTATATTCATTTACTTGTCACGTATTCGTTGTCGATTTATTCTGACAATTCGATTTCGAGAGATTAGCGGCACCGGCTTTCGTTTGAAAATGTACTAGAAGTAGGCCTATTTATAATGAAATGTATTTTTGTACTTCGTTGTCGAAAATGTACTAGAAATAATGCTAATGTACTAAAAAGGCAACACTGAACGAGGGACAATACTTAGCAGTAAGAAACAAAATAAAAAGTCTTAGCCATTGTCCTAGGGGTTCCTTTCACTGGCTCGTTACACTCACCGTTGGTAATTTACTCATAATTTTATTGTTTTAAGTCAAAGAAATCCTTTTGTTTTATATTAATATTGTTGTACCTATACCGTTACACAATCATATGGTATGCTTGCAATGCTTTTTCAATGTTTGGTAAATCCAGATGAAAGACATTTTTCCCAAATGGTTTTTGTGCATCTTGCTAGACGTTTGATGAAAACTTGTGTTTTGTCCATAAAAATTGACAATTTGAAAATACAGGTCGAAGAAAAAAATCATTACTGTGCTTGTCTACGTTAAAGCTTTTAATCACTTTTAAATTTGGATTGCTGAACTTTACCAACATGACTCATATTAGCTGAAGGGCAATTAACTGAACCTAACCCAATCTAAAGGCATATCGTCAATGGGCTGTAGTTCATAACCGCAGATCCTAATACCCAACAGGACACACAAATATATTACACTAAAATGGTTTAAGAAAACAAATATCATAATAAACCCTTATTTTTTTCTCCGATCTGCAATTATTATGTTGCAAAATAGGTAACCATATATTATTGAAACCAGATCACTGATTTCGGATAGAAAAAATTTAAAGGTTAAGTTCATCAGGCATGTCCGTCCGGTATGCAAGAAGTTGCAAAAACAATTGCAACAGCCTGCATTTTGTGCGGTTTTCTTAATAAATAGATCGGCATTTTTTTGTCTATCTGATTTGTAGTTTGTAGCAATAAGGTTAAGGCTCTTAAGACCAACGAACCAGGCGAATAAGCAGAGAAATGAAACGAAGCGTACGGTTTATACAAACGATGTAAAGAAGCAGTCGATATATTCACAGTTTTAAATTTAGAATACTAAATGGATTGATAATAATACTACAAATATTAAAAATAGATTTTTTTTTTAATTTTGCGTCAATTTTATCATGAATTTTTTTTACTGTTGATAACATGTGCATTTTTTGTACAATACGGTCACATTCTAACCTAAACTACTACCACTATGAACACTATGAAAGGGTTGTCAAAGAAAGACAAAATTAACCGATCTGGAAAAAGATACTTGCATCCGGCAAAACTGGCCGGGCAATTTGGATTCAAGGATCATCTTAAAGGGTGGTTCGCGCTATTCCAAATGAATAACACATATTTTACTGACAGATAACGTCAAACCAAAATCAGCCAAATATGACCTAAACTTGCATTCAGTTTTATCATTCCGTACATATCTTGTATGAGTCACCTGGGGACATATCAACGTAGAAATTTTTTCTTTTAAATAACTCGATTAAGAATGATAGACGAACGGGGCAGACAAGTGCCATGGCACTAAATAACATTTAAGGCAATAACCCCAACAAATCTCTAAGCCTTTGTAACGTTTATCGGCGCACCTTCCTGTTCTTTTCCCGTGTCGTTTCGGCCGACGCGTGTCCGAATCGCATTAAAAATTCTGCCGGCTCTAACAGAGTGTAAAAATTCAATTGAAAATAAACTGCTTCCGGCCTTACGTAATCCAATCATCATTTCATGCTCTAGTTGGTCCGAAGCAGATCCGAGCGCCACTGTCGCACGCATAGAATCTGTTTTAAATGGGCGTCTATTCCTGAAGTCGTCCGGTAGTTTAAGTTCGATAGTACCATTTGGGGTCCTCTTTATTCCAGATTATTATTTTTTTAGATAAAAAATGGATTAGAATATCGAATACGAACACAACTAGATTGAGTAATATAATCTATAGCTTCCCTACACGTATAACTAGTAGGTAATGTTCGTTTTTAACGGGGAATTATTCTTGATATCAAACTGGGCGACATTAGGTGCCTCAAAAGATCACTTCAATTATACGACTGGTGCAATGATTATTTTTGACTCGTTTAGCTACTCTCGTCGTTATTTTTGCTGTAAATTTTCTAAATTATTAACAAAACGGCATTTATATAAACTTATTTTATGTGTGTGTTAAAAGTGAGGTTTAAACTATGAATTCATTCAGTAATCACCAAATCTGTAGCCTAAAGCTCGGACAATGTTTAACGCTGTAAAGTCGGTAATATTCTATATTTTCCATTTAAATTAGAAGCCTGGTCTTTACACAAAACGACCATACTGTCGGAGGTTCGATTGCAATGAACTAAGGGCGTCGCGTCACGTGTAATGCTAGAAACGAAATTTTCTTCTATTTTAGTAAAGGATTTTTAAAAAACGACACAGATTTAGAAAGTGCTTTTTTATCGGTCTAAAAAGCCAGATTATAAGCATCCTATAAGATTCTAGGGCCTTTTATTTTTATCGACAAGTAGGAAAATAGTACGAAGGTAATCGCATAAACTAAGAAGAAAAGAGATCAAAAAATAAACAGCCGTTACAAAAATTAAAATAATTGATTAAAATTTGGTTGTATTCATTAAGATATAATAACACAAAAAAATAACAATTAATCGCGAACCTGCCTGCTTTTATAAACGCAAAATAGACCAAGCAAATCATGTTTCGGGAGCGATACGAATTAATTGAACAACATGTGATTATGGGAACCTTTTTCATCACTAGTGTGCCAAAAGACGGTTGTAATATCAATTTTACTGTCAGAAAAACTGTAGTTCCGCACTTTCCTAAAAAATAATACATACCATATCCACGCTTGTAAAGCAGATTTTCACAGCACAATTATTTCTCTACCTGATAAATTAAAACGTAGAAATTATATAAGAAACAATTGTACGAAAACTAGAAATAAGATTGTAAAAATTGCATAGACATTAGAAAAATTACAATAATAAAACTTAAAATTTCTTGTAATTAATAAAGTATAATTATTATAAAAATAACAAACAAAAAAGGATTTAATTAGTTTAGAAAACAGGTTTAAGGCATGTTCATTGACGGGCTGTGTATTTCAGCACAATAAATCAAGATCTAGAGCTTTTAAGCAGCAATTTTTGATAATATTATCTTTATTATGTTTTTTGTGACTATTGTTTTATTCTGCGAGTGTGTTGCATTTTATGATCTTCTTGAAAATGCGTATATTTTTTACTTTTCCTTTGAGCTAGGTCTTTATATTTAACCCAAACTACATCTGTATGATTGTTGTGCGTGTCCTAGTTCCTATTCTGAGATGCAATAGTATTGGTATAAATATAAAAACAATGAACAGAAAAATGTTAATTAGTTTGTTATTTTTTTTTCAGTTACTATAGCTGTAGCGTTTGCAAATGTGAAATAAAACTGATAAAACAGTGTCCGGAAGTGATATGAAGAACCAATTTAATGCTGTTTGGCTCACTGTGTATTTTAGCACAATTTGTATATATTTATCACACCTTTATCAAGATTTATACCTTTTTAGGCGGTTATTTTTGAAAATAATACCTTTACTATGTAATTTTGTAGTTATCGTGTTTATTCTGTAAATATGTAGTTATCTAGGATTTTCTTGAGCATATGTAATTATTTTGTTTTTCCTTTGAACTATGACTTAATATTATAATAAATTCTATAAATTTGTTTGATTTTATGATCTTTTTAAAATTTAAATTTTAAGCAATTTTATTGTGTGATATTATGTTTTTAAATTTTACTACTCGCTTGTTCAACATAATTTAAATTTGATATTGTCAAAGGCAGTTATACACTTTCTTTTCTTATGTACTTGTCCTTTATATTCATAAATTAGAGTACATTTATATTTTTGCATTTATGTGTTGTTGATTCACAAATCGTATTGCTTCATTCTGTGAATATGATACCGTCTCATGATTCTTAAAAAAAAAATTGTTTGAATTCTTGCTCGTATGAAATCATAATTATGTTTACATTTCTTTACCTTTTACACTTATGCACATACATTTTATATTTTGATTCAATTACTGTTCATTCGCGTTTCAGTTTCTATTCTGTATTATTAAGTATTTCGTTCCTATTGTTTCATAGTATAAAATCATATTTGTACCTTCTTTTTTAAATCTGCTGTCCTGTGTTGTTAATTATTTATTGGTGTTTTAGTTTATTATGTGTTGCTAATTATTTCTTTCACGAAGCCGTATTTTTTTAGAATGTAATTATTTTGTGTTGTTATTGCTTCTTTAATGAAGTCGTATTGTTTCATAAGGTGAAATCATATTTATATCTTCTTTTTTTAATTCAATTGCTGTATTAGTATTCTATAACGTTGACTATTTCTTTCACAAAATTGATTTTTTTTGTCTGTAATTATGTTGCGTTTTATGATCTTTTTACAAATTGCATACAAGTTACCTTTGATATTAAGAAATCATATTTTTCTCATTTTGTTACTTCTCTATACAACAATTTCTTTATTTTAATGGATTTATTGTTCATTTCTGTTGCAGATTCTATCCTGTGTTGTTAGTTATTTCTTTCATGAAGTTGCACTGATTCATAGTGCGAAATAATTTTTTACGAAATCGTATTTTTTAGTAATTATGTTGTGTTTTATGATCTTTTTAAAAATTGCATACACCTTTCCTTTGACAGCATGAAATCTTATTTTTTAAATTTTCCTCTGTACAACATGTTTTTTAAATTTTAATTGATTTATTGTTCATTTGTATTCGAAGTCCTATTCTGTGTTATTAATTACTTTTTAATGAAGTCGTATTGTTTCCTAGTGTGAAATCATATTTATATTTTCTTTTTTAAATTCAACTAATATATTAGTGTTTTAGCTTCTATTCTATATTGTTGATTACTTCTGTCACAAAATCGTATTTGTCTGTCTGTAATTACGTTGCGCTTTATGATCTTTTAAAAATTACATACAAGTTATCGTTGATAGTAAGAAATCATATTTTTTCATTTCGTTACTTCTCTATACAACAATTTCTTTCTTTTAATTGATGTATTGTTCATATTTGTTGTCGATTCTATCTTGTGTTGATATTTCTTTCATGAAGTTGTATTGATTCATAGTATGAAATAATCATATTTTTTGTCTGTAATTATGTTGCGTTTTTTGATCTTTTTAAAAATTGCATACACGTTTTCTTTGACAGCATGAAATCTTATTGTTTAATATTTTCCTCCGTACTACATGTTTTTTTAATTTTAATTTATTTATTGTTCATATATATTCGAAATCCTATTTTGTGTTGTTAATTACTTCTTTAATGAAGTCGTATTGTTTCCGAGTGTGAAATCATATTTATATTTTCTTTTTTTAATTCAACTGATGTATTAGTGTTTTAGCTTCTATTCTATGTTGTTGACTACTTCTTTTACAAAATCGTATTTATCTGCATGTAATTACGATGCGTTTTATGATCTTAAGAAATCATATTTTCTTCACTTCGTTACTTCTCTATACACCAAATTCTTTATTTTAATTGATTTATTGCTCATTTCTGTTGCAGATTCTATTCTGTGTTGTGAGTTATTTCTTCCATGAAGTTGTATTGGTTTATGGCGTGAAATATTTTTTACGAAATAATATTTTTTAGTCTGTAATTATGTTGCGTTTTAAGATCTTCTTAAAAATTGCATACGCGTTTTCTTCGATAACATGAAATTTTATTTTTTAATACTTTTCTGTGTACAACATTTTTAAAAAAATCCTATTCTCTGTTGTTAATTACTTCTTTAATGAAGTTGTCTTGTTTCATTGTGTGAAATCATATTTGTATCTTCTTTTTTTAGTTCAATTGCTGTATTTATGTTTGAGTTTCAATTCTATGTTATTGATTATTTATCTCACAAAATCGTATTTTTAGTCTCTAATTATGTTGGGTTTTATGATGCTTTCAAAATTTGCATAAAGGTTTTCTTTGAGAGTATGAGATCATATTTTTTCATTTCATTACTTCTCTGTATAATTTCTCTATTTCTTTTGATTAATTGTTTATTTTTTTTCAGTTTCTATACTGTGTTATTAGCTATTTTTTCTATGAAGTCCTACTATTCCTTAGTGTAAAATAATTTGTTTCCATTGTTTTTTAATTAATTTACTGCATTCGTGTTTAAGTTTTTACTCTGTGTTGTTGTTTAATTTTTTAGTCTGTAATTATGTTGCACTTCATGGTCTTTTTAAAAATTACTTACGCAAAGTTTCCCGAAATAGTCTTGTAAATTTCGTTACTTCTCTGTACACCAATTTTTTAAATTTAATTGATTTATTATTAATTTGTGTTGCAGTTCCTATTCTGTATTTTTAATTACTTCTTTCAAAAAATCGTATCTTTTTACTTTGCAAATATGTTGCATTTTCTGATATTTTTAAAAATTGCTTACAAGTCTTCTTTGATAATGTAAAATCATGTTTTTTAACCTTTTTTTGTACTTCTCTGTAGAACAATTTTTCATTCTAATTGAATTATTGTTCATTTTTAGTTTAGTTTGGGTTAGTGTTGTTTGTGTTTGTTGACATGTTTAGTCAATACCTTGCGTTTCGCGATATCTTTACAATTTTGATTTTAAGCATATTTATTAGTACAACAATTTCATATTTTAATTGAATTACTGCTCTTTTGTGTTAATGCTTCGCCCTTTAATTTCTATTCTGTGTTAATTTCTTTTATGAAAATTGCATTTTCTTATTGTGACAGATTTGTGTCTTTTATGGTTATATGCTAATATGCACATAATTGGATTTTTTGAAACTGATATAAGTTCTAATGAAAGCATTAACATCGAACACAGAATAAACACTAACATAATGGGAGAACGAACGCTATCCATATTTCAATGACGAATTCAAGAGTAGCGTCCCTGAACGGTAGCGTGTCCCTGCGATTACGTCATTGCGGCACGTCATTTTCAATTTCCGAACGACCGAAGCGTGAAAACTCGGTCGGAAGGCTGCACGGTTCGTTGGGCGGATAGTGCCATCATTGACAAATTAGAGAAAAAAAAGTGGAGTCGGTCGGTCTGCCAGTAATAATACTCCGAAAAGAGGAATTTGTGTTTGTACATACCAGTTCCAACGGAGGTACTTCGGTATGGTAAATGATAATTGGTGATAATTACTCGAGGCCAAATCTCGCGAATGGGACGGTTGCTCTATTTCAACCGCGGTATTATAAATCGCAACCACATAAATTTGGTTTGTTTATGTTAGGTCAATTAAACGATTCATACTCGCTGCAGGATTATTTTGGCGGAACGCTCAAATATTAGATGAATGTCATTGAAAGTGTTGAAACCTGATTTAGCCACATCGAAAAATTTGACATTAAAACAGCATGGATGCAGAGTTGTATGTGTTTAGCTGGACCGATTGCTGATAGTAAAGCGTAACCCAAAGTTGAGGATATTTTTGAATATACGTCCAATTGACTTTTTCTTCACATTGACGCCCACTATTCAACAATGTTGCTAAGTCTACGGATTTCTTGGTGAATTTGGGCTAATTAATTTCGTCTACTGAGTTATCTACTGATTCGAAAGTTAACTTTGTAGAGTTCTTGGGTTCTGCGTCTATAATCGGATTAATAATAAATGGTGCAATAATAATTATTGAAAAATAAGAAATAAATAAAAAATTCAATCCCGTGAAGTGTGAGGCTCGTACACTTCATGGTTATTCCGGGGGCATTTGATAAAATATTCTTTGGATTTGAGAAGCTTAATATCTGAAAGGACTTACTCATTTCTACAATATTTGACAGATATGCGCGATATGAGTCTGTAATAATTCTCTGGCAAGCCTGCCTCGCTATTTTTCAATATCAGCTTTTCCGAGGACCGATGAAAAAGTATTTTCTCTATCAGCTTTATGACTGTGAGTATTACAAGATTTGTAGTGACTTGGTTGGTTTTACACTTTACTCAAAAATAACGAGCAGTCTGAACTATTCGAATAGTTTCAGAATCCCGAAAATAAAACTAGTTAGCGATAAGACCATTATCATCGGCAAAAGGTAAGCAAAGAGACTTAAAGCTAAAATTTTGCAACTCTTACATGTTTATAAGTAAATTTAAGGTCTGATATAGTTTTGCATAAACCTGTGTACAGACCTGTCTAAAGCTGCATAGAGCTTTAGAGAGGTCTGCTAGTGAATGGAACGAAAAAAACATATCAGACCTTAATTCTTATGGAAATTTTCATGTAAAAGTCGCGCAATTTAAGGTCCTTTTCCCCTTGCTTATTTATTATCGGCCAAAGGAATATCGGGGACGCTTTAGACGCTTCACATTACCTAAAATCAAAATACATCGGCGTTGGCGACCCAAAAAAGCTACAAAAGCACGAAATGGTTCAACGGTCGCGCATTTTATTGTAGTAACGACGGTATTGCCAACTTTTTAACCTATACACCCGATAACCCGGTTACGTTTGTCGCAATAAAGAGTACAACAATCCATTAGTCGATGGCGATTGCTAAAAATCGAAATTGCGTTTCGATTGTTATTGTTATCAACCGGGGCGTTGTTATGCAAAAAAACGCGTGCTCACGCAACCGAAGTGGTCTACATTGGAAGAATGACAAATCGAAAGACAATACGATATTATTTAACACTATAAGCGCTGTCTCGGTACCGTTGTAAGAATAAGAATTTTATTAATCAACAATTCTGCTTAACAATAATTGTATCAAGTGAATACTGATAAAAATTAGATTAGATATACTAATGCAACGTGTGGAGAACTGTGAAAAGCACGTAACTCTTAACTGGATGTTGACCTGGTTAGTGTAAGACCATTTAAGATGTTTCCAAATTCATGTTACTCTGCCTCAGATGTATGCTGCTTTCTGGAACCACCGTTTATTCTAATGTTGTTTTTATGAACCACTGTTGCCACTGACCACTGAATTCTATGTTGTATGTTCAAAATATGTGGTGATAATCTGGATTTTAATGCTTCGTCTCCTTGGGTGTTGATTTAGTATTCTTTCATTCGTGCTTCCAATGGCCTATGCCGCTCTCCCATGTAGGAGTCGCTACATTTAGCATATGGAATGCCCAACATCGTCTCTTCTTGTGGTTTGGTTGGTGGTCACTTGTTATCCATATTTCTCTGCTGTATTAGCCTCTTTGATTAACCATTTGCTGTATGTTGAAATCTCATACTTCAGACCCTCATATCTGTTGCAATATTCCAACTGTGTATAGTAAGGTTCTAACAGGTAGTTTGAGAGTGATTAGAAGCGAAGTGTATATATTGACCTGTGTGCGCTCATTTCCTCTATACTGTTGTTATTATTTGTTATTTTTTTCATCCAACCAATACATCAAGTAGTTTATCTTCTAACTCCTTCTTCATTGTATATTTCATGGTTGCCCTTAAGTTGTTAAGGCGGTAAAGGAACTGGTCTAGATGCTGTGCCTCATGGATCCAGATGATGAATGTATCGTTGACATACCTTAACCCTAATTTTGTCTTAGGCTTGGGGGGTTTTAACTGCTTCACATAGGTTGTCCATCTTCCTGAGAGAAAAATCTATCTTCTTGAAAGTACGAATCATTTAGGCCAAATTTTAGTAATTCCATTATACCATACGGTTTAATGCGACTTTGCCTTTCAACTGTATCTCGTAATTGGAATATTTGTGTATAGGTCTTCAACCTCAAAACTAACGAAATGGTCTACAGGCTGAATGTTGATTGTTCCTATTAGTTCTACAAATTATTTGGATTCTATCAGAGGTGATGTGGTGACGACTTGAAGAGGCTTGGTTATCGGAAGGAGGGATTTGGCCAAATGCTACGTTGGAGAAGCCCTAGAACTGATAATGGATTAGAGGGCCATATCGGGCTTAGGGATTTTAGGTAGACCATAAAATGTGGTTAATGTACTAGCTTGCTGTGGTGTGGCGTTAGTTTGCTTCTTATTTTGTCCTCGCGGTACCTCTTGTATTATTGTAGGGTTAGTTGTGAACCTTCCTTACTATTGAAGTGGTAAGATCTTTGTTTAGCAGGCAGTAGTTTCCTTGTCTAAATGCATCTTCCAAATGTACGTCATACTCGTGGACGTCCCTGACAACGATGGCATTTCCTTGCTGGTAAAATCTTAATTGAATTATCTTTTCGTAATTTCTTCAGGGCAACTTCTTTTCTTTTTCCAGTTCAGCTTGTGTTTTCCGTTTTAACTTTACTGCTAAAGTTGCTTCTATTCTGACCATCTCTACTGTTTACTTAAAGTTAAGCGGTCCTCCGTGTTGAATGAGCGAAAAGAGAAATTTACTTATCTTCTTGGATTGTTGAGCGGTTCTTTTTTGTATTTTCCCTTTTGCCAATGCTTTCCATACTGGCTATATCTATAAAAGTTGACCTGACACCAATAATAGAAATATTGTGATTAACAAATTAAGGCAATGTAATTCCAATATATTTCTGTTACGGAAAATGTTACGTTGCCTACCACCTTCAAACAAAAATCCAGTTCAACGTTTTAACCATTCTTACTATGCATTGTGCCTTGGTTTCCTCTATACTGTTGTTGTTATTTGCTCTTTTCTTCGTGCAACCAATACATCAAGGAATAGGAGTTTAACTTCTAATTCCTTCTTCATCGTATATTTCATGATTGTCCTTAAGTTGTTAAGGCGGTAAAGGAACTGGTCTAGATGCTGTTCCTAACGGTTCCAGATGATGAATGTGTCATTGACACATCGTAACCATAATTTTATCTTATGCTTGGGGGGTCTTAATTGCTTCACTTTCAAACCACTTGATGTAGATATTGGCAATTGCACGTGTAAATGGTAATACCACAGGCAGTCCATCTTCCTGAGAGACAAATCAGTTCTTTTCATGAAAGCAGAAATTATTCAGGCGACATTTAAGTAATTCCATTATACCATATGGTAGTGTTCCTTTCTCGTTTAATGCGATACTTTCTTCCAACTGGGTTCTGGAATATTTTTGTGTAGGTCTTCAATTGACTGTCCGTATTAGTCCTGCAAAGCGTTTGGACTCTATCAGAAGTGATGTGGTGACTTGAAGAGGTTTGCTTATCGGAGGGAGGGATTTTGCAAAATTTTACTTTTGAGAGGCCCGGTAGGAGGGATTAGGTAAAAGTCTACGTTGGAGAGGCCCTAGAGGCTTAGAGATTTTAGGTAGACCATAACGATGTGGTAGCTTGCTGTGTTGTGGCGCCAATTTGATTCTTATTCTATCCTCAAGGTACCTATTCCATTTTTTAGGATATTGTTAACCTTCCTTTGTATTGAAGTTGTAATCTCTTTGTTTAGTAGGCAGTAGTTTCCTTTTCTAAATGCATATTCCAAATTTACGTCATATTAGTGGATGTCCTTGACAACGTTGGCAATTCCTTTGTCTGCTGGCAAAATCTTTATTCAATTATCTCTTCGTAGTTTCTTCAGGGCAACTTCTTTTTCTCTAGTGACATTTTTAATGAACCTCTTTTCTTCTTCCAGTTCAATTTGGATTTTCCGTTTTAACTTTCAGTTAAGGTTGGTTTTGTTCTGACCATCTCTACTGCGTTCCTCTGTGTTGAATGAGCGAGAAGAGATATTTACTGATCTTCTTGGATTGTTGAGCGGTTCTTTTTTGTATTTTCTGTTTTGCCAATGCTTTCCATTTCTTGCCATGTACTTTTCGCGAACTTACTTTCGTTTTTATACTTGCTGCATCAATTCTTGAGGAATTTAGTATCTTGACTTCTTACATCTATGAAACTTTACCTGACATCGTTAACAGAAATGTTATGATTAAGAAATTAAGGCAATACTATACCAATATATTTCTGTTACGGAAAATGTTACATTGCCGACTACCTTCAAACAAACATCCAGTTCAACGTTCTAATCATTCTTGCTATGCATTGTGCTTTAGTTTCCTATATCCTCTTGTTGTTATTTGTTCTTTTCTTCGTCCAACCAATACATCGAGGAATAATAGTGTTTGTCTTCTTACTCCTTCTTAATTGTATATTTCATGGTTGGCCTTAAGTTGATAAGGTGGTAAAGGAGCTGGCCTAGATAGTGTTCCAGGTGATGAATATATCGTCGACATACCTTAATTGCAATCTTATCTTATACTTGGGGGGTTTTAATTGATTCGCTTTCAAACCCCTTCATGTAGATATTGGCAAGGTTTCATTCTGATAGTCTCTACTGTTTACTTAATATTAAAGCCTTTCTCAAGAAGTTCTCATTCCTCAGTGGTGACAGAGTGAGAAGAAATATTTACTAATCTTCTAGGATTGAGGGGTCGTTGATGAGCGGTTCTTTTTGGTATTCTCCCTTTTGTCAATGCTTTCTATTTCATGCCATGTACTTTTCGCTAACTTATTTTCGTTTTTACACAGGTTGCATCAGTTATGGAGGAAGTTAGCATCCTGACTTCTTACATCTTTTTTTTTTTTATGGCAGTGGCACACACACTAAATGGAGATCCTATGGCGCTCGACGAGCGGTGTGTGTGCGAAGATGTTGATTGACACGGTTCTTGAATATTTGTAGGTTGTAATTAGTGGGAAACAGATGTCCTGGAAGTGAGTTCCACAGTGATG
>MU183053.1:138345-162950 GCA_016904865.1 Pissodes strobi | reverse complement strand
TATTATGTAGCAATCAAATTTTAAGTTTTAATATAATGATTTATGAATCCTCTCTTTTCTTGTATCACAAGAAATGTAAGGTAGTAGTAACATTATATCATAACGCATTTTTGTTTTTAAGAGTTACAAGCCTCAGTTGGAAGCTTATATTTTGTAGCAGTCAGTTTTCAAACTGCAAAAAGTTTATACGTCCTCTATTTTGTTACATCATAATGAGGTCTAAGGAAGCAGTGACGTTAAATCTAAACGCATTTTTGTTTTTAAGGGTTACAAAGCTCAGTTAGAAGCTTATATTTTGTAGCAGTCAAAGTCCTCTCTTTTGTTGCATTATAATGAGATCTAAGGAAGCAGTGGCATTAATTTGTTATTCATTCTGTGTTTTTAAGGGTTACAAACCTCACTTAAAAGCTTAAATTAGGTAGCAGTCAATTTTAAAATTTTAATATGATTAATGCATCATCTCTTTTCTTGTAGCATAATGAGGCTTAAGGAAGCAGTGACATTAAATTATAACTCAGTTTTATTTTTAAGGATTAAAAACCTCAGCTAACGCTTATATTATGTAGCAGTCGATGTCCTCTCTCTTTTTTATAATGAGATCTATGGAAGCAGTGATATTAAATTATTATACCTTTTGTGTTTTAAGGGTTACAACTCTCACCTGGAAGCTTGAATCATGTAGTAGTCAAATTTCAAGTTGAAATATGATTAATACGTCCTCTCTTTTATGTTTCATAATGAGGTCTAAGGAAGCTGTGACATTAACTCATAACGCATTTTTGGACTTTGACTACTAATATAAATTAGTAGTCAAAGTCCACTCTTTTGTTGTATCATAATGAGGTCTAAAAAAGCATCACGCATTTTTGTTTCTAAGGGTTACAAGTCATAGTTGGAGCTTATTTTATGTAGCAGTCAAATTTTAAGTTGTCCTCTATTCTATCGTATCATAAGCAGGTTTTCGGAAGCAGTGACATTAAATTATTCCGCATTTTTGAAGGGAAACTTCTTTAGCGAGGGTAAAGTCAGAAAAAATGTTTATCAAAGTGAATCCTTTATCAAAGTGAAACGCTTCTTTGATTCAGCATGTTCCAGTATAGCTTGAGGGTTGAAATTTTCATGTAGCCGGGGTAAAATGAGGATCCTGGACGAAATCCGGATCCCTCCCGTTCGGCCAAGAGAGGGGGGGAGAAGAAAAAACTAAAATAATTAATTTCGGATCGAAAATCTGACAAGCAATGACCGCGGTCATTAGTAGGGGGGGAAATTATACCCCCGTTCCCACACCTCTCCGGATACCCAAACATTTTTGAAAAAAATGGGGAAAAAATTGAAGAAAACGTAAAAAATTGCTCGGAAACTTAATAAAAGTATTATAAAACGAAATAAGAAAAAAATATAATAAAAAAAAGTTGGAGAAACTCGGTTTTCGGCGAGAAAAAGGTGAAGGAGTTCAGCTACGAGGATGGAGATGGCAAAAATGGGAAGAAAAAATGTTTTATGAAAAAAAAACAAAACTTTTCAAAAAAAATGGGAATAAATTGAAAAAACATAAAAAATGCTCGGAAAGTTAATAAAAGTATTATAAAAAGAAATAAGATAAAAAAAAATAATAAAACAAAAAACAAAACCAAAAGATTGTTCGAAAAGTTAATAAAAGTAATATAAAACCAAATAAGAGAAAAAAATTAATTAAAAACAAAAGAAAAAAATACTAAAACATAGTTTTAACCACAATACCGAAACAGAATTTTTGTACCCGACGCGCGTTTCGCTAACCACGTTAGCATCATCAGGAGATGATTAAAAAGTTTTAAACATCTCCTGATGATGCTAACATGGTTAGCGAAACGCGCGTCGAGTGCAAAAATTCTGTTTCGGTATTGTGGATAAAACTATGTTTTAGTGCATGTTGCCGAAGGTTCCAAACCGCAACGTAGAAAAGAAAAAAATGTTCGGAAACTTAATAAGAGTATTATAAAACGAAATAAAGAAACAAAATAACAAAAAAAAAGTTAGGAAAACGCGGCTTTCGGCAAAAACAAGTTGAAAAAAAAAAAGAAAAAAATAATAAAAGGGTTGAAACGGGGTGCAAAACTTGAGCGAAAAAAAGCTTAAAAAATAATAAAACTCAATTCCTTATATCTTGTTCAGCAGTTTCCCTTCACTTGTGAGGCACATATTTTTTATTTTGTTTTTAAGGAGTATAAACCTCAGTTGAAAGCCTATATCATGTAGCAGTCAAATTTCAGACTGGAAACTAATTTACGGGTCCTCTCTTTTGTTGTATCTTCATGAAGTTTAAGGAAGCTGAATCAAATTAAACGATTTTTTGTTTTTAAGTGTTAGAAACCTCAGTTGGATATTATGTAGGAGTGAATTTCAAATCGAAATATGATTTATGCCTCCTCTTTTTTATCGTACCATAATGAGGTCTAAGGAAGCAATAACATTAAATTATTACACCATTTCATGCTTTTATAGGCTCTTTAACGCTAGATGAATGAAGTATATATGTGTAGAAATCAAATTTAATATTTGGACTTGTAATTTCATTTTTGCCATTTTATCTTTTTAATCTTGTTTTAAATATTTATGATGAAATAAATATTTATGTAGCAGTTAACTTTTAAATGCCCAAGAGCTAGTTACCTTGCATCCTTCACAGGTAAAGGCGCCAAAATGAAATCCGGCAGCAGGTTCTCCGCATACTTTGCATGTTTGGTTCATCTGCAAGAAAAGAAAAGGTTTTTTAATATTGTATATTAAGACATCTTTTACCAGTTGCATATCATACACAATATTTATTATCGTTTTAGGTGTTTGAAATTTGGAATATTGGCTCCGTACGCTTTACTCCTCATCACTACACCACATTTTTAATATTCACAAATAATAATAATTACTTTCAACCAATAATATTGGAATACTGATTAAATATTTTAAGCGAAACTTATTACTATCAGCTAATGCGTCAAAGGTTACGGGTTGTTAATGTCTTTTCGGACGTAAAATTTATTGCATTATGTAAAAAAAGTAATTAAATGACGATTAAGTTTGATGATTCGATTTAACAACCTATATTTCTTAAGCTCCTCATATTGCGATGAACTGTTTTAAAATTTAACTAGTTTTGTTTTTTATTGATTTTATTATTTTTAATCGGTTCATTTGATATAATAAACACGTCAGATTAATTGGATGTTGAGAATAATTTATTACTTCCGTAATCAGAGGATCTATATATGTGTATATAGTAGAATTAGACTAGTAGGAAATATAGGGTGTTCCATTAAAATGTATGTTACAAAAGGAACTGAATTTTGACACAACCTGTATGGTCAGTCTATTTGAAAGTGTTTTTATTGGCTTTACAGCGTGTTTAATTTTTCCTGTTATCTAAGATTTAGTTTCGCACCCTAATTAGTTTAAGGAACTTAAATATTTTGATTTTGTTCCTTAAAATACGTCGAAATTCTCGCCAATGGAGCCGTATTAAGCTGTATATAGCGGTGTATAGACCTGTGTAGAGCCATATAAGGCTGTAAATAGACCTGTATTGCTATACAGACATGTATAAAGCGGTATACAGACCTGTAAAAAGTTGTATAAAGCTGCAGACAGCTCTATTGGAAGCTCAGTTTGATAATGTGTATAAAATCAAGAACTAAGTATGTGCTAAACATACGAAATCTAGGTTTTGTAAATAATACATAGGCATTTGTCATATTCAAAAATAATATTCTATCTTTACACAGGTCTGTGTAGAGCTGTATACGACATAAAACAGATCTGTATACAGCTTTATAGAATATTAGGCAGGTTTATACACAGCTTTATACAACCTTGGACAGGTTTATAAACAGCTTTATGCAACCTTAGATAGGTCTCTATACAGCTTTACATGAAATATGAATTTCATATAATATTAGATCAAGATTCACTTGTCCACAAAAATACGATCACCCGGTATATAAAAATATAATAGGTTTGATCTAGCAGCGATTTCAAATGGTTTCAAACCATCCGGAGTTTGCGCATAACGATATAAGCGTGGCTTATATCGCTATGCGCAAACTCCGGACGGCTTGGAACCGTTTGAAATCGCTGCTAGAACAAACCTAATAATTTACAAATTTAAGTATAGCCAAACAACTTTTGTATTTAACTTCTTTTGGTACACCCTGTAGATTCTGAGATAAGGTGTCGACCAATAATAAACTGGCAACCCTGTACATATTTATATTGTTAGTGCATATTGAGTTCCACCTCATTTTTAATGTTCCTGAAAAGAGGAATATTCTAGTGCAAATTGGATATATTTAAGCTGATCCCAATGATAAGGGATCGACTTAAAAATGTCGTATTACATTCGGATACCCGGTATTATAGTACCTGCGCAAAGGGAAACAAAAAATTCAATAAATTATATTTCCCTTCCGGAACCGATATTACAATAATAATATTTTTAATGCATTAACATCGAAAAGCAATTGGTTTAGTATACTATCCATTATACCATGATTGGATCATTCCGCAAAATAAATACGTCAGCTGACGCTATCTAATTGATCCTTTAAGAGCTACATTGGCATTAAGTATTTTTTTTTGATGGTACGCCATTATGTTATCTTTATGAATTTAATTGGGTACATCTCGAATCTTGTCTCGATCAAAACAAGATTTAATTCGGACATGTTTTTTATGAATGAGTTGGTCGCTTAAATAAAATCGGCTGTTATGAAGAGATCTTGCCATAATTATTTAAATTAATCTAAAATTACATCTTCAGTCTTCTCTGAATATGAAATACGCATCTTTTTTGAATATATTAAGCATAATTCGAGGATTGTTCAGATGCGAACAGAAGTCAAGCTAATTAAAATAAGCGAAATATTTTTCTCGTTTATTTGATGGAGTATGTAGTAGGCGTAAGACTAGTGGTTTTACACGATCCGCTTTGCTGACATAAATAAATAGTAAATTAATTTTCACACACACAAAAAAAATAGACGCAAGTACACGTATGCACTTGTGTATATTTGTATGGTTAAATGACAATCGAGAACATGCATGGTTCTAAGAAAATGATCATACAGATTTATACAAGAAAGGAAAACAAAAGAATACAAGAAAAGTAAGCTCCAGTCACCAAAAAATATTCTAGAACCTTCCATGTCGATTTTATCACAACATGCTAAAATCTGTGCTCGGCTATTTGATGCTCATTCGGGTAAAGTCGGTTCGAGTGGATTTCAGCCGAGCAAGAGAGAAAAACTGTAAGATATTTAAAATCTTCTTTAGATTACCCTGTATATCTTCTCAATTTCTCTCACATATTAATTTGAATAATCATCTATCTAACTGCCAAATTATAAACAATATAATAAACTATTTCAATAAAAACGCATTGTCAGTATACTTATATTCAGTCTTAACGCACGTATATCGAGGGCAATAATACCTCGGATTGTAGGGCGCCCGCTTAGCATGCGAAGGTACTGAGATAAATGCTCGATGCCTTCAGGAAACTTTTTTTTTAGTTTTTATTGCAGCTTTGTTGAAGTTTTTACTTTTGTCGTGTGGTCTTAGAGCTTTTTTACACGAGGATATGTATGCGAGATACGCGTATCCGAGATACATGTTAAACATACATTCAAATGGACCTATTCACACGGCACGAGCGACGCATACAGTATCGCGATACCGAATTTCTACATCCCGGCAACTTTAGCCGCCGGACGCTGAATGCGTATGCCGCATACAAAATTACCATTACGATATATGAACATGTTCAGACATGGATACTTTAGCAACGAAGAATATATCATAGACGCAGGATATTTTTCAGTATAAATTGAATCGTCATAGGTATTATTTACTACGCTCTATAGTGATGAACCTATGCACGGCATTGCGACTATTTTAATACTAATTGAAGAAATACGTGAATTCGATGCAGCAGTCCAAGTTTTCGACCTCGATTCTGTATCTCGGATACGCGTATCTGGCATACAGCCTTTTATATGTCTTAAACGATAACTGCACTTCGTTCTAGTAGATACCTTTAAATTATTTAAATAATTATATAAAAGTGTCGGAATGACTGACAAAAAATAGAAATCAATACCGAAGGTTACAGAAGAAAAGGTGTATTTACATTTAAAAAAAAACCTGTTAGCTGTATCTCCCATGGCCTGCCCACTTACCAGAACTTACACCTTTCGATTTAATTCCTGCCAAAACCCACTACAGCCAATATGGAAGGCCCAGAAAATTATGTTCGTAACTCATAATATTTTGCTTAATTTCTTTCAGAAAATGTTATTTTCCAGAAAATTTAAAAAATCGATTTGTCCACATAAAATTTTCGTTACCTTCCTTCAAAAAATCGAAAATTTATTAAAATCAATGAAAATGTGTTTACCAACTAACTTACTAGCGTAGATGACGAAAAAACTATTCGGTTTTTCTCTAGTCGATCTGAATTTCCAGTTTTTCACAGAAATCTCGCGGCAGAAAAGTTCAGAACTGCACACCCTCAAAAAATCGCGTTTAAAAAGTATAACCAAATACGATAGGAAGTCAATAGAGCAGAAACTACTTTATAAATCTAAAAAGTATCAGGCTCTTATAGCTTATTTTATATATTCTATAGGCGCTAAAGTTTGAGCTAAAAATTCTAAAAAACCATACCAATGTTTAAAAAATAATTTATATTTCGAAAACTAACCGTTTCTACAGAAAACGGTGACCATTTTCAAATTCAGCGGGTCCCAAAGTATAAGTATTTTATCGGAAAATGCTATTTCTCCAGAAACTTTAGATTTTATTAGGGCTCAGTTGAAGTTTTCAATTTTGTCGGGTGGTTTTAAGCACACTGTTTTTTTATATGTGTTAAACGATAACTGCATTTAGTTCTAGTATAGACCTTTAACTTATTTAAAGAATAATATAAAAGTGTCGGCATGACCGATAAAAAATAGAAAACAATAGCGAAAATTACAGAAGGAAAAGTGTATTGGCCTGCCCGGTTACCGGAACTTACACCTTTCGATTTCGTTCCTGCCAAAGCCTATCATAGGCAACATGGAAGGCCAAGAAAATTATGTTCGTACCTTAATAACTCTTAATATTTTTCTTATTTTTTTTTAAGAAAATGTTATTTTTCCAGAAAATTAAAAAAATCGATTTATCGCTATAACATTTTGGTTACCTTCCTTCAAAAAATCGAAAAACTTTAAAATCAATGAAAATGTGTTTACTATCTAACTAATTAACATTCTTATTGACAAATTAATTCAATTTTTCTACTTTTAATATTTCAAAATCGGACGGACTAGGATAAGACCATGACTCTATTGTGCGTAAAAAACTCCATCGGAAACAAGTAGGGACAGAATCCAACGCCGCGATGTAGGCTGCGCGTGAGCACAAAACGCGAAGTTTTCGGCAAGTTGTACAGCTTAAAGAGCTTTTTAGACAGATTAACCAGCTTTTTAGATAGCTTAGACAGCTTTTTAAACAGGTAACCTGTCTAAAAAGCTGTCTAAGCTGCTGGAAACCTAACGGTTTGTGCTCACGCGCACAAACTTTTAACTAATAAATAAATATCACCTTGTCCTAAGTTTGAACTTGTACTTGGAACATATTATTAGGTAAATATTCAAGATAACGCGAACGAACAGCGCTGGCAATTATGAATCTTAAAGTTCCAATGGCCTGCGGACTATCAGTCCGACAGACTTTTGTCCTCCACCTATTCCGCTGTAACTATTGCTCTGCAGTTTACACCAATGTAGGCTTTGGTTGTTCTGGTGGATGGTCAATCTCCATTCTATCCCTACTAATACAATTAAAACTTTGTCAAAAAGCCATCTCATTTTTGATTTTAGAGGGACCACAAAAGTGCAAATTTTCAAAACTGAAATGTATTTCAAAAATAAAGATAAAAATGGAAATTCTGACAGCGCCATCTTTTGTTTCACGAAAAACCAGTACATTGATGTTAAAACTACAGCTCTCTCAGAATAGGTATATTCCTGACAATACGTAGATACTTCTAGACATTTTCTAATTTAACTAACTTTACTAACTAATTTTACATTGAAATTAATATATAGATAAATATTTTAATGTTTCAGTTTAGCTCTTCACCAACTTCACCCGACGAGCCGCCACTGTATAAAAGTAGGAGAAATAATCCGAATAATTGCAATTGAATGTATGTACTCACCACCGATGCTATAAACCTGGATGTTTATAGTAAAATTTTACCTCGAAAGCTCCCATAAAATTGACATAAGAGGCTGATTTTCGCTGGATTTTTCTAGATTCTAGATTTTTCGATCTTGGCCCATTTTATCAGCTATAAGTAGATCGTTTTAAGTGAGATTTCAGGCAAATAAATGTACTTACTTACCACACAAACTGTAAGAATCGATATGCTGAAAGTGAATTACCTCGAAACCTGCCATGAAATTGACAGAAACTGTATCTAATCACCAAAAACTATCAAAATTTTATGATTCTCACTCATTTTTCCAGCTTCAAACAGTTGTCAAAGAGATTTGACACAATTAAAGTTGTAAATCTACATATTTTAACATAAACATAATGTCATAATATTGGAAGACGTATTGCTCCAAATTTCCCATGCATTATATTATATTATATAGCCCAAACTATAATCCAAATTGGTAAAAATGCCGAAGTATGGAAAACTTTTTACGATTTTCTGCATGTTTTGAAAAAAGTTGAAAAAATCACCAATTCGGTATTTCATCATATCGATACTATTCTTTGATATATTGTACTCTTAGCACTCCTCTTTAATGTACGAAAGTTGGGCTGCTGCAGATTATTCGGTTTTCCAACAATTAAATATTATGTGGTGACGTGTGGTGTCAAAACTAGGAATGGGGAAAAATTTATATTCCAATTCCTCACCCTGCATGAAAGAAGTCATCATTTAATACATTTTCCCGACATTGCTGAAACAGTGACGTATTTAGAGGTTCTTCTTCTTAGGATTCTTTATCGAACTTTTTTGGCGCTAAAACAATCCATATTCACCCCCATCTCCAAAAATTTACTTGCCATTTTCCATTTCTGGCCAATTTCAGAATGGTTTTTAAGATCGTCAAAAAGAACGTGTCCAGAAAATTCCATTAAATGATTTCAATTTTTCCGACAGTGCAACAAAGCAAATGGTTTGGCGTAATAACCAATCTCAAATTCCACATGCAACCGTTTCAAGGAAAAAATTGGAACATATATTATGTGCTGAACGAGCTTAAATTTTTTTTTAATTTCTGACTGTGTTTTGTCGCTTGGCTGAAGTTGGTTACCTGAATGAGGATCACAGAGCCGAGAGTGATGGCTCAGTTTTATTCACTACATAGTTTCTATGTAGTGAATGAGACTGAGAAGAGTGCTAAACGAGCCTAAAGAAGTTTTCGCTTCAAAAAGCGTTGAATAGTTTCTATATTTAAAATTAAGAAGAAGTTCCCAATGGAGTTCATTTTCCTGCCTGAAAGGTTGACAACTATTAATATGATTTTATGCCCGTTTGTTTACTGATCACTAATAATAGTGCCGAAACGTTCTATTTGCTTACCTGACTCTTATTGATATCCTTTCTTTACTGATGTTAATCATGTTTATGAATATTTTATATATAATAAAATAACAAATTATATAGAATGTTTCGTAAGCGCGGGTCGCTTTTTAATATCGATACGAATCAATAGATTTATACTAATACATTCACAATCTAACGATTTGTTTGATTTTTAAATGTTAATTGGAAAGATTCCCAATATAATAATTATCGTTACCTAACAGTCGAATTTCATATACCGCAGCTGCTATTATGGTAATATTTTTGTTATATTATGCTGTTCAATTTTTTTTTATTAATGCACACTGAATGTATTAGCGACACTTTCCAAAGACGATTTATTAGGAAAGTAGACCTTCATATATGAACTAGCGATTAGCAGTCCCACAAAAAATAATTTGTAACAACACGCCGAGTATCAAATGCGTTCGCATATAATGCACTTCGTATATTGACCTTAAAAGATTAATTTCCTTTTGCCGCCCCCGTGCAGTTACATGTTTGCCAAAATAACATATTTGAATTTCCTACAAACAAGATTTTTATCGTTCAGAACTATCTATACTTAGTATTATATCATATTTTGCGGCGTTGCCACATCTAGACATTTTCCCTTAGATCTTACCAAAATATATAATAACTAAGCGGCTCTTAGGATTCTAGAGTTGCAGACTCAAAGGTCGAGAAACGTAGTGGACGCCGCTGTCGTGCGATATATTCCAAGAAGTTACTAAATCGTAATAAATCTTCAAGAAGCGCGCGGTCCACTTTAAATGATCCCGCATTAAAATTGTGAAACGATATTTTCTACGGCACCAATTAAAAATAAAATTATAAAAGCCTATAAATTTTGTCTCTGCCGTGTTGTTGGTGCCGGACCCTGTATGCGATATATCTTTTACCGGGACGCTGTTCGTTGTAATGTCTAATATACGACTTTTTTTTATTACGGTAGACGTGCCTTGTAAAGAGAGGTTTACTAGGAGTTAAATTTGGGTTTCCGTAACGTCAGGTGTGCCTTATCGAAAAAAATTGGGCAACTGATTTACTTTTTCTATCCACGATCTTCAAATAATAAGCATAATATTTACAATCTTTAGTGCTTATCATATATTATCTGTATCATAAAAAGTATTGGAACCAAAGCTAACGAACCAAGAAGGCATAATAATAAGGCCCAAACTGCTAAATTTGGTTAATGCGACCAATTTTTTAAAAGGATTTTGATATAGTCATTTAGTTCTGTATAGCAAACTCTTTATCGTTTCGCCTATAAGTAAACACAATTCAAAGATTTTTAGTTATATGCTCATAGTTATATTTTGTTGACATGGCAACACTGTTCACTGTTATTTCGGAATATCGACTGGTTCGAGGCCGATAAAAAATTCGACGCCAAGATTTCAAAATTAAAATCTGCTTTTTGAAATTTTTTCTTTTTCCTTTTCAATCGCTGTATATTAACATACTATATTAACTATGTGAATAATAACACAGCTGTGGGTTCGATCTGCCGATCGGTGTAGCTCCATGCTCACCGGGCGGAGGGTCGAGGCTAGGCTGGGAGATGAGGTGGTTAGGGTTGAGTCACCGCGAGGATGTCCTCAAGGGGGGGGGGTCCTGTACCCCTTTCTGTGGTGTCGAGTGGTGGACGAGATCCTACGCATCCTGAGAGTAGAGCATGGGATCCATGCTCATGCAGACGTCGTTGTGATTATGGCACAAGGAACTGAGGTGGGAATATTGCAGAGGCTTCTGGAGGAAGCACTGACAAGGTTCTCGCAGCGGTGTAGAGGTAGAGATGGTCATCTTTATCAGCAAATGGAAGCTGGAGGCCTCTCCCAACATCACGTTGGAAGGGTTCCCATCTTGTAGTTAAGAAATGCGTCAAGTATCTGGGTGTCTGGTTGGACTCCACACTGACCTTTCAGGAACACATTCGGCTCAAGACCACGGCAGCGGCAGCGAAGTGCTCTGTGGGCTTGCCGTAGGGCACTGGGGGGGGCCCTGAGGACTTGGGCCGAAAACTATGTTGTGGATCTATAGGACGATGATTGATGCTCATGCACGGAGCGGTCGTGCAGACTAGCGCTGGACAAATTACAGTGACTTGCATGCCTCTGCATTACCGGGGTCATGAGGACGGTAGTCCCAAGTGTCTTGGAGGCGTTGATGGGGTTGCCTCCTTCAGTGGATTGGGTCAAGCACGGGGCGGCTAGAGCGGCCATGAGATTGGATTATGTGGAGATGTGGAGGGACAATGGCTCCTGCCATGGCCATTGAGGTATATGGCGAGGCTTATCTGGGGACCTAACCATCCTGGCTATGCCAGGTGACGCGATGGTCCCTGAGATAGGCTCCCACGAGGGGCTAAACTTCCTCTTTCATACGAAGAAGGATCGGATGGAGGGAAGGACGGGATCCTAGGATGGGTTAGTCTGGTTCAATCCCATGTCCAGAATGGAAACACTGTCCGGAGCTGGTGCGTACTGTTAGGCCCTGCATGGGACGGGAATTATCCGCCCCCCTGGGTGAGCACACTACGGTTTTCTAAGCAGAAATTTTTGCGATCATGATGGGCGTCTGGGAGTCGCTAAGGCTCAGTGTCGGTGGCGGGAGAATTTTCTTCCGCTCTGACAGCAAGGCGGCACTCATAGCACTGAAGCCGGTCCGCACTCGCTCCTTGTTAGTAAGGGAGTGTAGAGGCTGGCTGACTGAACTTGCAAAGCTTAAAAATGTTGCGCAGGACACTTGGGTGTACCGGGAAACGAGGCCGCTGACGATGGCGCCTTAGCCAGAGAAGGCTCCGTACGCAGATACTTAGTGCCTCTCTCAGTGCTCCTCAGAGGAGCAGACGCAGATACGGACCACTTCCTAGCAAGGGCAAAGATTAGAATAAGAATATTCACTTGCCCAACGCCTAAGAAGGAGACCAGAACAATTTGGGTTACGGGAAAACTAAAAACAGAAGAGACACAAGAAAGGTACCAAGAACAAATAAAGGAGCAAATAAAGGAGCCTCAAGACGAAAACAGCATAGATGAATTATGGGCTAACATTGAAGAAGCAATAGCCACCGTATCCAAACAGGTACTTGGCCAAAAGAAAAACCAGCGAAGGAATTGGTTAGACGATAGGAAATGGTTCGACTGCAATAGGGCACTTGAAGCCCAAAAAAATTTATATCGCTGACAAAAGTATGTATGGAGGATACGCGATGTAAAGTAAGAGTGGGACAGAGTCTCTCCGACTCCTTCAGTATCAATAATGATCTCAAGCAAGGTGACGCCCTCTCACCTCAACTCTTTAACATAGCATTAGAATATATAATTAGGAACTCCAAAATCGAGAAGCAAACTGCTATCTTTCATCAAGAGGGACCCAAACTACTCCTGGCTTTTGCAGACGATGTCGATGTGATTGGCAATATCAGGATCAACCTCAAAGACTCCTTCATAAAGTTCGAAAAGAACGCGGAAAAGATAGACCTCAAAATAAGCGAGGACAAGACCATGTATATGTACCTCAGTAGAAATAATTGGAACCGGACAAAACTTCTCTATCGGAGACTACAACTTTGAGCGGACAAGACAATTTAAATATCTGGGTACAATGATTAGTGAAAACAACAACATCACAGAAGAGATAAATAACAGGATACAGGATGCAAACAGATGTATTTTTTGGTCTTCAAAACCTAATAAAATCTAGAATACTTACCAGGAAAACTAAGCTGAACATATACAAAACAATTATAAGGCCTGTTGTAATATATGGATGTGGGACCTGGATAGAGATGATAGAGAAGGATGGAGACGTGTGGTTGAGTCGGCAAAACCCATCCAGGGTTGTGAAGCCACAGATGATGATGATGATAATCTCTGTGTGGGGATCGCCCAGAGTGTTCGCAAAAGAGGTTTGGAAACCTGGGCCTGGACGGAGGGTCGGGCCGAAGAGGTATGGCGGACGGCTCCGGGGATGAGACAGACGAGGCTCATAATACATGGATCCGCGAAGAGTCTCGCCAGGGGTTGTTGTGCCTACCTAGGAAGGAGTGCAGGGCGCTGGTAGGATTCTACACAGGGCCCTGTAGGCCCAGACGGCACCTGACTCTACTGAGAATTGCAGAGGAGGGGGAGTGTAGATGGTGCATGGAAGACGATGAGACCCCATACCATCTACTTACGGAATGACCCGCCTTCGCGTGGGCAAGACTCAGAATCATTGGCGCGACGCCGATCGAGCCAGATTCAGTACGTCGTGTTAGTCTGAAGGAGATGCGGGCTTTGTTAAGGAAGACCGGCATCCTGGAAGTTGCCAAATGCGGGCTGGGGGCTCAACGGGCCCAATTGGTGGCCTAAGTGCAAGGCCCGCTATTGGCCTCCCCTTCTGTTACTGATACTGATACCGAACCATGTGAATAGTTATTCGTTTTCTCGTCGAAAAATAAATAATATTTAAGAACATGTCTGCAGCTCGGCTAAAATACATTTAAAAAGTTGTATTAACAAGCTTTAGTTGATACCTAATCGAGTTTTATTGACGTGGCAACACTGTTCACTGCTAAATCCAAATACCAACTGGTTTGCGGCTGATAACAAATTTCGTAGTCTAGATCTTAATCTCTCAAAATCAGAATCGACTTTGTAAAACTCCTATCTTCATCCCTACATATATGTAGATTAAACTCATCTACCGGAAAAATAATACGTGCATGGTCAACGACTCACATTCTATTTTAACCACCTAAACTCCATTGGACTTCAGACACTTCGAATACCGATACGTAATGGTCTACCAGATTGTCCGTAAAGTGGATTTCCTGCTTTATTCGATTGTGTAAACTGCCACTGACATGCTAACATGGCCACGAAACTAAAAGCGCTCTTTCTAGCGGAACAACCGAGAAGGTGTTCGGATTTGCGTAATCTGTATTCTGTTTATTAGAGCATCGCGCGATTTGTCCTTTAATTACTTTACTTGAAATTGCTCGTATTGTTTAGGTACTCTTACTGGAACTTTTCAAAACTATATATGAAGCGAACGAATTCTAAGGGACTTTACATATAAGTTATTACACCTGCGCCATCTATTTGATTATTAATAAATTGATCTTTCACTATAATGAGCCTCATTTCGACCACTACTTCTTGAACTGATTGTTAGTCACCCGCTCATTCATTCCCCAGCCAAATAGTGTTTTATCGTTCTGAATAAGACTTTGCGATTATGAAGAAAAATAGAAAAAATGTGATGAAAAATATGAAGAAAATATGAAGAATTATTAAGCTATGAACATAATTTTCTGGGCCTTCCATATTGCCTATTGTGAACTTTGGTAGGAACGAAATCGAGAGTTCTGGTAACCGGGCAGGCCACGGGAGGTGCCCCGCTAACAGGTTTTTCTTTTAAATACACTTTTTATTCTGTCATCTTCGTTATTGTTTTCTATTTTTTTAATCAGTCATGCCAGCGCTTTTATATAATTTCTCAAATAGTTTTAACGTCTAAAGCAGAACTAAATGCAGCTACCGTTTAACATATATACAGTGTTTTAAAAATAGCACAAATTGTGCCACTCTACTATTCCTATCTAAGTGTGTGAAGATGAAAAAATTTTTAACAGATGTTTCTTTATACAATCATTTTTCCATTATTGGCCTACATGTATTGGAATTTTGACAACTATATGGAATAGAAAAAAGGTTAAACAAGGAAAGTTTCCAGACTATTTTATTTGATTTTTGAAACAATTTAATTGCATTTTGAAAAACGCATGAAAAGTTTAAACATTTTCAAAATTTATATATACGTACTCACCTTTTTTTGACACAGCAGAATTGGTAATCTTGTCTCTGACAATAATTGTGGTAATGTCATTTCAATTATTTATACAAAATAGATTTGTATACAATTTAAAAGGATGTTAATAATAAATAACGTTAAAATTTGAAAGAGATCGGATAAATGAAACAAACAAAACATATTCGAAAAATGGTACATAAAAGCAAACATATTTATAACTAATTAATTCTAACAGAATAGCAGCTATTAAAATAAAAAAAATAAATGCTTAAACTCACATTTTTCATATGTTAATATGTTTCTCCTAATAAATGTCTTGCAAAAGTGAAATATAATGTCTGCTTCCGCCCATCAAATTTACAATTAAAATTTTTGATATTTACGTTGCCGTAATTTATCTGAATTCTATTCGAATGCATCCCAAAACAGCAGACCAATAAACCTAAGCTTTTATGGGACAGTTTTTCAAATTTATAGTGCAAATTATTCCTGATATTCCAGTTTAGTCCATTACTATTCTTCTAATGATGTTATGGGTCGATAGTTCTGGTAAAATATGGACGGATAAGGAAAATTAATTTTTAAAACAAATAACTTTGAAAGCAATCTGTTGGAAAGTCATGACGCTTTTTGACGTGCTTAAAATATGGGTTTTGTGATAAGAAGTTATCAAATTTGAATATTTCCTCTAAAATATCTGTACAAAAAGCTGGCACAAATTCCTGAGGTTAAAATATGAGGCTATAGCCAGATTTGCCTTAGTTGAAAAGTCGATATTATCTGAAATACAGAGTGTCAAAGTTATTATTTTTCAAAACTTTTTCGTAAATATATTTTTTAATACTGGCAATTTGATATTTAGGGTTTTTTTTATGTATATTGCTCAGGGCGCCAACAGCAGCATTTCGTGTAAAGCTTAGTAACTTTTTGTGCCTTGCTCCTTGCTATAATAAATTTGTAGTTCATTTAATTCCCTCTCATCTTCTGATCAAAAAGCCGGTGGCTCCGAGCAACCGTTTGAGATAATCGAATTTAAATGTCGCCCCTTCACATTAGCTGTAATTAAAACCACCGAAATAGAAACAATAAAACTAAATTTAATAATCTACACATACCTATTACAAGTATTAAAACCAATAGCAAATAAATTTTATAAACAAAACAAAAATGTCTAAGAAGGCTTGTAACGTTGTATATGTTATTAAATACAGTATTGCGATTTTCTCCTTTACTGGACGATTGGTGTTATCGATACTCTCGCTACCTTACTTCTCGCGACCTTACTTCTGGAGTACCAACCTGCTCGACAAGTATATCCGTTCGGAGCGCCACTTGACAAAGGTGGTATATATTCTTTTTTGAGAAAATTGATTGCCGCTCTCCCCTGAACACTTAAGGCGAGCAGGCCGTTTTCCGTATCGGAATTTATCATTGCTATTTCTGACCCCCATCCTACCGCCTGATTTTGTCGTTGGAGTATTAAACAAATTAAGTAGATTATATATTTTCCAAAATTACCCACCATAAAGGCTATAAACGTTGTGTATATTGGGGTTTGGAACCTTCGGAAAAATGCACTAAACCAGAGTTTTATCCACAATACCGAAACTGAATTTTTGCACTCGACGCGCGTTTCGCTAACCATGTTAGCATTATCAGGAGATGAATAAAACACAGCTTCAAAGCATTTTTCTTCGTCTTTCAATTTATTGACTAATAGACAGGGGGTTTGAATCGATAAAACAGACTTCTGACCCCTTTTGTGAATAACGGAAACAATAATAATTTTAGCACGCCCTGTATGATATGGAGTCGATTTCTCGGTGTAAATAAAATACATCGGGTCTGTCTAAACTAATATCAACCAAAATATCAACTTTTCATGAATTGAGAGTACAAATTTACTTAATTTTAATTAGGGCCATGTTTCGGACAATATTTAACACAAATTATTTTGTAACTCGAAAACGGATAGAGATAGGTACAGGGCAATATTAACATAGAAGTATTATAATAAAAGGGCGATTCTAAAAACTTGTTAATATAAACCAATTTAATATTTCCATTTAAAAAATAAAGTTGCTAGGACTTTTTGAGAGAAGCAGCAACGTCGCAATGCTGAAAATATTTTAGATCAATAGAACAGGTACGAAAATGTAACATACCAAAATTTCAGAAAAATCCTGGTTTCCGTATTTCATAAACGTCTAACCTACCATCAGCCGTGAATCACCTTGTATTCTCGTGAATTCTCGTTTCATTTATGTATCTAACTATCTTGCTTATCGAGCTTACCTTTAAAAATATACTTAATTTTATCTTCAGTTAGTCAGAGGTTCATTTGGCTAGTGTCCGAATACCTGGTTGAGTTCTTTTTTACTGTATTTGGCTGTAAAGCTCATGGCAGTAATTTATTTCACATAACTGAAATTTACTAATTTAATTTGTCCCCTTGATATCGGAATCGACTTGAGCTCAATTTACATATAGATATTTAACGGCTGTATATATACATTATTATTGAGGACGGTTTATTGGTCTACTGATATTGTCGCTGCCACGGGATTGATTTAGGTTAAGTTTGATTAACAATCATTTCATTTATACCTGCATATATTTACTGGGCAATAAGAATTGGGCAATGTTAAGGTTATAAGGCATAGTTTAACAAGTAGTATCCTATGTTGCTTTGCTTTATTATTCTTGTAATATCGGGGAGATACCTTGCAAGAGAATTTTATTATTAGTTTAAAAGCGTAACCATAACCTCAAATTGATTTGTGATCGGATTAATTGTCCTGAAAGAGTTGGTGTAAAGTTTAAATTTTTAAATACATAAGCTATTTGGAATCTTGATGTTTGTTTTGGTAAATTGCAGTAAAAATAATAACTAATCTGTGTATTGAAAATTTCTCAACGTTTTTTTTACAGCATATTTTTCTAAATCTTATTACCCTATTTTCAAGGATCAATTTTCATTGATAATTTTTTTGTAAAAAAAATAGTGACGCCTTACCTTAACTGCCAAGGCATAGATAGACCCACGCCTTTAAAAAAAATTAGCCCGCTGAGAAATCCTGGCATACGGATCGCCTAATAAGCAATTAAATGCATATAAGGTTACCTATTTGGCACCAATGCTTAAGGCTTAATAGGACAAAATAATACAAATGGGGTCATCAAAATAACCAAATCTACGTCCAAATGTAATTAAGCTACGCCACTGTTGAAAATACTTAAACAATTACAAGCGCCATTGTCGCAGTAATTAAGAGTAACCTAACATGGTCCATAATTATTTCGAGCTATTTTCTTTCCACTTTAAGGAGGATTTATGCGCAAGTAAAAAACAACTTGCATTAGATATTTACTTACAAAATATTAATTTAATTAATTAGGAACAAAAAGTCAAAAACGTGAGTTTAATAAAATTAGAATGGCACGTGTACAAATAATAAACTCTGGTCCTGTTAAATTATGAGCATAATTTAGTATAAATTACTACACACTTTTTGAATTATTGTATCGTTTTTTTTATCTCAGCATCAAATGCATAAATATTTCAACGCCAAACAGAATCTATATTAATTTGATGACAATAAATTATTTTCTTTTTACTTTGTAATATTTAGCCAGTATACGTTAGGTTACAATTACTACAATACATACCGCAGAGGTATATTAGTTTAGGGTGAAACAAATTCGCTTCTCACTATTGGTATCTCGTAAACGGTAAGAGATACAGCAAAGTTGAGCAATTTAATGCCCAGTATTTTGACATTCCCTACTCCAGGGATTCGACCCTGCCGTACGCAAGCCCTGATTCCCTCTCAACCCCTGTACTGGAGAGAAATCATGTCCTAATCCCATTCCTACCTAAAAACCTATCATACCTTACCAATTCCCTAAACCAACTCACCAACCAGCGTGGTTTTTAAATGCCAAAAATCCCTTAGCATAAATAGACATTCAAGAAAAAGGCCCTCAATTCCTGGCAGCTCGCTCGTTCCCGACCAAGGTAGCGGTATGATACAAGGACAGTGGGCAGAGGGTGCGAAGAATCACCGGGCTATAGAAGGCTACCATCGACGACGGGCGACAGACGAGAAAATGACGGAACTGGAAGAAGAACTGAAGCATGTCAGGTGGGACATTGTAGGAATTGGAGAAGTCAAAAGAAGAGGTGAAGATCAGATCAAACTAAAATCAGGTTACATACTCCACTATAAAGGAGAAACAGAATCGACAACTGGAGGTATTTATACACAGGAAACTACAGAAAAACATACAAAGTATCGACTGTATTTCCACAAGGGTAATGTATATAAATCTAAGACTGAACAAGAGATACAACCTGAAGATAATCCAGGTATACGCCCCCACCAGCGATTACGAAGATGAACTTGTTGAAGCCTTCTACGAGGAAATCGAAAGAGCAATAAGGCAAGAACCGGCTCATTACAATCTAATAATGGGACATTTTAACGGCAGCCTCGGAAGGAAAAAGGATGAACAAGACGTGGCGCTCGGAGATTTTGGAATCGGAGAAAGGAACGGAAGAGTCGAAATGATGACTAACTTTCTGTTGCAACACAAACTCTATGCAATGAACACCTTCTTCAAGAAGAAACAGAATAGGAAATGGACCTGGATTAGTCCAGACGGTAATACTAAAAGTGAATATGATTATATAATAACAGACAAAAAACAAATAGTTCAAGATGTAACTGTACTCAATAAGTTATCACTGGGAAGCGATCATAGACCAGTAAGAGCTAGAGTAGCAATAAACATACAAAAAGAAAGAGCAAAAATGATAAACAGTTGCAAGAGTGCAGTCTGGAATCCTTCAAGCCAGCCAGAAGCATACATAAAAGATATAGACGACGCCCTACGAAATAACAATTCCAAATCCCTAAACATTAACGATCACAATAAATTAATATCAAAATCAGTTAAAAACGCGCAACTCAAATTTTGCAAGAAAAATGACAACAAAAGCGATAGAATTAGTAAAGATACAAAAGTCTTATTGGAAATGCGTCGAAATCTCAACGAGGAAGAAAAAGGAAACAAAGAAGAATATAGAAACCTAAATAAAAGAATCTCAACAGAAATTAGAAGTGACCTAAGAAGATATAATACTAATGCAATTACCCAAACAATAGAAGAGAACAAAGGTTTAAAAATAATGAGAAGAAAACTCACACAAAGTAAGAAAGAAATATACAAGCTGAGAAACAAAGACGGAGAAACAACAACAGATAGACAGGACATTCTGAAAATAACTAAAGAGTTTTATACAGATCTCTATACCAGCCAAAGAACACAAGGCAATTTGCTGACAAGCGTAAGAACGCTCATAAATCAAGGATCTGAAGAACTTTTACCCATTACAATATCAGAAGTAAGGGAACCTTTGAAGGAGATGAAGAACCATCGGGCACCTGGTGATGATGGACTAGTCATTGAGGCAATAATAGCAGGAGGAGAGACCCTACTAAAATCAGTAAGCAAACTATTTAATAAATAAAAGAGGGCACAATTCCAAATGATTGGAACAATGCAGTCATAGTCCTGCTACACAAAAAAGATGACACTTCTAAACTAGAAAATTATAGACCAATTAGCCTTTTGACACATATGTACAAACTTTTCATGAAAATCTTAACGAAGAGGCTAACAACCTAAACTTGATTTCTATCGGCCCAAAGAACAGGCAGGCTTTAGAGCCGGATATAGCACAAATCACCATCTGCAAACCATAAAGATATTGATTGGAAAATGTATCGAGTATAGCATACCACTGGTTCTTACATTTATCGATTACGAAAAGGCTTTTGACTCTGTAGAACTTGAAACTGTACTGGAAGCATTACATCAAAGCCGAATAGATTACAGGTACACGTCACTAATTAGGAACATTTATCAGAACGCTACATCGAATATACGATTACACAAAGATACAGAAAAATTCAGCGTAGGCCGTGGAGTAAGACAAGGAGATAATATTTCACCAAAATTGTCCACGGCAGCTCTAGAGTCAATATTTAAAAACACTCAATGGCAAGAAATGGGCATCAACATAGATGGGGAAAGATTAAACCATATGAGATCTGCCGATGACATCGTATTAACAGCAGACAACATGCAAGATACAACCTCTATGATACATTCACTTAAAAATATGTCTGAAAAAGCAGGATTAAGGATGAACTATGAGAAAACTAAGCTTATGACAAATCTCGTAATATGCAAAAACATAACTATTGGCAATAATGCAATACAACAAACAGGCACTTACAAATATCTGGGACACGAAATCAAAATAAGCAGAGACAATCAGACACATGAAATACAAAGACGCATAGGTCTGACATGGGCAGCATTTGGCAAACTAAGCCATATTCTACGAAGTTCAATTCCCATGTGTCTCAAACGAAAAGTTTATGACCAATGCGTTTTGCTCGTGCAAACCTATGGAACAGAGACTTCAACAATGACACAGGGATCCGCTAATAAACTCAGAACCACACAGCGAGCCATGGAACGTGCAATGTTGGGCGTGAGCCTCCGAGACCACATCACAAACGAACAAATCAGGTAAAGATCGGGAGTCCAAGACGTCATCGATAGAATAACAACGCAAAAGTGGAACTGGGCAGGACACTTAGCAAGAACACAAGATGGACCGTGGACAAGACGAATCATGCAATGGAGGCCCAAAAACTATAAAAGAAACCGAGGACGACCACCGACCAGATCGACCGATGACGTTAAAAGAATAGCAGGAAAGTGGCTACAAGCGAGCCAGAATAGACAAAATTGGAAAAAACTGAGGGATGCCTATGTCCAGCAGTGGACACGCGATTGGCTGGATGATGATGATGATGATTTTGACATTTTGAAGTTTGAGATATCTCGAGTGCTTACGGAGATATCCGAGAAAAACCGAGATTTTCGATTTTTGTTTTTATTTTTTTGGGGACGTAATTTTTGGAAATATCAAAAAAATAATAACACTTTCTAGCGGCACTTTTTAACGGTCTATCCTAAGATGTTGTCAGTTTTCCAACTCAACGTATGCGTATTAGGGGGTAATTTGGTCAAATCCATCACCAGATATTTCTAATTTGTAGGCATTATTGACAAAATTACCGGAGGTTTTTTTAAAATTTGAGATATCCACTTTATCTGCGCCTGTTACTATTGGAAATTGTTTATGGTGTTTATTTTGTTAATAATACCTACAAAGTAAAAATGTCTGGTGATGGATTTTACCAAATTACCCCCTAAATATGCAAAAAAAAATTATAAAAATATCAGGTCCGTATTTAAAGAAATTGGTATGATGATGGTTCTGAGAAATCGAAACGTTAAGTTAGAAAACTAACAACATGTTAGGAAAGACCGTTAAAAAGTGCCTCCAGAAAGTGTTAATATTTTTTTGATAATCCCAAAATTAACGTGACAAAAATTAAAAACAAAAATCGAAAATATCGGTTTTTCTCGAATATCTCCGGAAGTACTCGAGATATCTCAAGCTTCCAAACGTCAAAATACTGGGCACTAAATTGCGTAACTTTGCCCCAATTTAAAGTTTGCTGTATCTCTTACCGTTTACGGGATCCCAATAGTGAGAAGCGAATTTGTTTCACCCTGTATATAATTTTTAAATACTTTTATCGATCCTTTAACCAATTTCTGACATTTTCAAATTTTAATACATTTAAAAAAATTGAAGATACATTTTCAATAAAATACCAGCGAAATAAAATATTTGTTTTAAATTTGTTTTGGATTTTTCTAGTTCTCCGATTATTTGTTAAGTGAATATTATCAAATTAAGATGAAAATAAATTAAATTAAATCTGGCTTAAGAGTAAAGTACCTTTATTTTGGACAATATCGAAAACTTTAATCAGTTATCTCTTTATTCATTAAACATTTGATAACATTTACGTCTCTTAACCTCTATGTTGCATTATTTTGATGATGCATTAAAATATTGATAAATAACAAAATTATTTATTTCACAATAATTATGTATACAGTGCTAATAATGTTAATTGCGTAACAAGCGTGTGTTTATCATCAATTCACTATTGCTTCAACGTATCCGCCTTCTCTTACAATACAGGTTTCCGTTCTAGAAGAAAATTCCCTCAATACGTTTCTGATTATATTCGGAGTTATACCCTGAATTGTTTCCGTAATAATTGTTTCCAAATGTTCTACGTTTGGCCTGTGTTGATATACCTGTTCTTTAAGTAACCCCATAAGAAAAATTCTAGTGGGGTTAAATCTGGCGACCTAGCTGGCCAAAAAATATCGGAATATCTATGAATTAACCTTCCATTAAAGATATTTTCAAGGTATTGCCTTACTTCCATCGTACTATGACATGTTGCGCCGTCCTGCTGGTACCATACCTGTTGTCGTTCATGTCTTGGAAGGTCACGAGAAAATCATGCAACTGATTTTGTAAAAAATTTAAATATCGTTGAGAAGTCATAGATTGTCGAAAAAAAGGGCCAATTATTTTATCCTTGTAAATGCCGCACCAAACGTTAGTTTTAAAATAATATTGATCGCGACTTTTATATTGTGGTTTATATGGATGAAACTTGTTCTCTTTAAAAATTATTGATATTGTGGTTTTACCAATTTTATCTGGAAGCGAAGATGCCCTTTTTCGCAGAGACAATTTAGGGTTTTCGACTGCAGATAGCATTACATTCAACTTCATCTCTTCACTTGTAATGATTTTTTGACGCTTGTTTCTGAATTTATTATTAACATTTTCACATGATTTGAATTTTGCCATAATTTTCATTACTGATGTATGGTGTATATTTTTCCCTGGATGTCTGTTGTTAAATATTTCAGCTGCTTCACGATAAGTTTTATAATTATCACCAACGATTAACACAATTTCTATTTTTTCTTCCACACTAAATATCACCGGCATGTTAACAAATTTTATTTGACGTTCACTGTCAAACAATTCTTGCTATCAAGAAATCATTTGTTTATCAGTGCATCCTAGATTTCACGTAACTTCAGTTACATTTGCATTGTTATTGTAGTTAAAAAAGAAAAAAAGATTTTTTCCATATAATTCGATGTAATTGCATATTTGAACGTAGTTTTTCGTTCTGATCAACTTTTCTTAATA
>MU183053.1:116449-133345 GCA_016904865.1 Pissodes strobi | reverse complement strand
CGTTCTTTGACCACTTGATTAATTAATTTTTGTAGTCGTTATTTCATTGCTAATGCTGTTTTTATCAAAATTAATTTTTCTTCATGTAGATATTAAAAATTGCGTTGTGTAATAGTGCTTTTTGCTATGGCATTTCATTAAAATTATTTATTACAAGACTCAAATAATAGCGTGTACCTCCAATGGAAATATTAGTACTTCTATTTCAAAATCGCCCATCGAAATATTGAAGAGACGAACGGAAAATTAATTAAGTCCGATTTTTTATGCTCTCCGCATTTAATCCAAACACCATTCTCGACAATTAGTCCAATCAGCTATTATGCAAACGAAGATATTCTTCCTATTTATACGCATAATCAGACTTTGCTGCAATTAAATTGTATGGACGCAACGCGAAACTTGCATACCTACATGTGTGTAAATTTTAATTTTATTGCAGGAACAGAGAAGTAGATTGTTATTGTTCTTTTGATGATATTATTGTAGAGCCTCAGTGGCGTGTCCGGCTCCTGAAGCGGTCAAGAAATCAATTTTAAAATGGATGATTTCAGTGTGCAATGGGCAAACACTTTTCGATTTTATTTGTATGGGTTTCGACCCCCATAATCAAAGACACTCATTTCACGCACTAGGCTAAATGAATGAACGGACATTTCTTCACTGATAACGTCTTTTGTACCGGTAATTTCCAATTATACCGATTGACAATTACAAAAGTCTTCACGGATGACCGTGTTTCGCAATCCGTCAAATTATAGCAAATTTGTAACGTTGCCAAATAGAAATAATGTATCTTTATCGACTGGTTGCCAAGTTATTGCATACATATATGCACATGACATAATTTCGTAAAATGTAATTACGGTCGTACGGTTCCATCCTTTTGTGCTAATAGATATTCTGTTTTTATTGTTTGACACACTTTAATAATGGAAAAAAATTACTTGGGCAATAAACAGCGCCGAGAACTATTGAAAGAATTATTATTATTATCGGTCAACTGTGCATAATATACGCGAGGATGGTTTTATAAACTTTAATGTGTGAATACGTTCTTTCATAGTGCACGAAATCTTCTAACTGTATTTGTCATTATTGAGAAATTGAACAAAGTCGGATGCTCATATGCTCGGTTCCAATTTAAAAGAAGACCTGAGACAACGAGATAATAATAATTATTTGATTGCCACAAGATTGTCAATTCATTATTTTCAAATCGTTTTAAATGAGATTTGAGACAATCAAATGTATAAATCTACACTTTTTAACTTGAACATCATGTCTAAATATTGCATCAGAAGCAAAGCTGAAAAATTTGGAAATTTTGTGCGATTTTCTGCATAGTTTAATAACCTCACGAATGTGAGATCGAATGATTCCATGAAAGTAGCTATGCGTTGGTTGCTACGCTTAAAGTAGATTTTTCAATCTGAACAAATCACCAAGCCGTCATTTTCAATCGGTTCGATTCGATTTTTTTGTATGTTCTGCTCACATCCTTCTGTTTAACGTACGGAAATTGGGTTAATCCAGATTATTAAATTGTCCAGTAATAAAATATTAAGTGGCGGCGTGTCGTGTCAAAACTCGAAATGATGAAACACTTAAATTTAACTACCTTTGTATATCATGCAAAATGTAATCCAAAGGGCATACAGAGCATAACAGAGCGCTTTCGGCCGTAGCCATCATCAGTGTTGCCTGAAAAGTAAAAGAACCCCCTCTCTGTCAGTGGAGAGTCAAAGAATGCTGACGAGTTGAGGAAATGGTTATTTTTGGTAATGAATATGATGAGATGAACACAGTTATAAAATTAGTTGGATTTTTTTTAGAATTCTTGAAAGGGGTAATTAAAGTTATTAATTAACAATGATGATTTTTTGATTAATTTTTATGCGTAAAAAGAAAAAAAATGGTGGACTTCTTTTACTTACTTGTCAGTGGAAAAAGGACATATCCATGGAGACAAACAAACAACACAAATCGACAATGGTCACAATTAAATTCCACACATCGTACGTTACATTTTTGAGAAAATGGTTCACATAATCTAGATTAAAATCCTTAACTAAATAAAATTAAAATAAAGGCATGGTACCAAAACCCACGTTTTTGGGTGACACATCAAATGTGTCGCTTTTGACAGTCTTGCCAAGCAGACTAATGACGCTTATACGCCAAAAACGGCGGTAATTTTGAATTTAAGAATTTTAAAAAAGTATTAAGTTGGGAGATAAAATTAAAAATTGTTGTAATGGTCTGTAGTTAACCTAAAATACAAAAAGAAGTTGCTACTATGCTAGATAAGGCTAACCAAATGCCATAATATGGATTGAATGACCCAATCTGCAAATGAATACTTACTCGAAAATTCAGTTGACTGCTTTAAGTGGTGGCTTGAAAGTTGTTTTGGAAGGAAGAAAGTACTTAATCAAGTGAATATAGAGGACTAACTTAGAGATGAGATTAGCCTCAGCTAACTCAACTCGACTGATAGAAAAGAGAAAAGAAGGGAGATGACATTAGCCTGAGCTAACTCAACTCATAGAGGACTAACTTAAGGGATGAAATTAGCCTAAGCTAACTCAACTTGAAAAGATAGAAAATGAAGGAAGTAGATGAAATTAGCCTAAGCTAACTCAACTCGATATGATAGAGAAAGAAGAGAAAGAAAAATGAGCTATGCCTGGGCTAACTCAACTCAAGCAAATAAAAAATAAAATTGAATTAAATTACATTACTGTAGTAAAAATTGGAGAAATTATTTGAAATTGAAAATGCTTGATCAAGCGACCCTCCTCACCTCCAAATGTATGGGCGAAAAGTGAATTCAATCGAGAAGCATTCTATGTATTGGAATGTAAGACCTGTTGAGATTCACCTGAGTGTTGAAGCAATGGTTATTTGTACGCAGCTCGCTGTGGATCCCGATGTCTTCCATGAAATCTAACCTATTTTGATGAGATGTTGTGCAGGATCTTTGAACTTTAGTCCTCAAAGTTGTGTTATTTCTGTTCAAATGTTCCTTTAAAGGTCTACATGTCCTACCGATGTAGGTGCCCTCGCAAAAATTGCATTACAGCTTATATATACCACTTTTTGAGAGAGTATCTATTTTATCTTTCGTGTTATTTAAAAAGGTTTGTAATTGATTTCTGTTTTTAAAAGACAAATGAGAATTACTGACAAATTGGCGAATGGTTTTGGAAATCTCAATTTAATTGTGACCATTGTGGATTTATGTGATTTGTTTGTCTCCATGGATATGTCCTTTTTCCACTGACAAGTAAGTAAAAAAAGTTCAGCATTTTCCTTCTTTTTACGAACAAAAAATGAATGAAAAAATTATTAATTAACTTTAATTACCCCTTTTAACATTCAAAAAAATAAAAAAAATAAAAAAATTCCAAGAAATTTTATAACTGAACGTAACAGTGTTCATCTCTTACTTTTTAGGCAACACTGATGATGGCTACGGCCGAAAGCGCTCTATTACGCTCTTTATAGAAGTCCCTTTGGATTAAATTTTGCATGATATACAGAGATTGTTTCATTACTGTGTTCGTACATGCACACAGCCTTTACTCTTCATTTAAATTTAACTAGCTTACCGTAGGTATAAAGCATCATCATTTCCAAAATTTGTTCTAATACGTTTTTTGGCCTAGATTCTTGTCAAGTAATCGGTTTTTCTTAAAAAAAATAATACTTTTCGAGGAAAAATAAATACCCTTCCTTTTACCTAGGAATCGACGTTTTCAAAATTTTCCTTGAAAAGTCCATTTTCCCGACATTTTCGAAACAGTGTAGCATTTGGAGAGTTTTCCCTATAAATTCCCTATTGAATTGGCGTCTCTTTTTTCCGATTCTCATGACTTTTTTGGCGATAGAAGGACACAAACACACCTCTTTTTCAAAAATATACATCCCAAAAAGAAAGCTCGCTATTTTCTGATTCTCACTACTTTCAATAGTTTTTGGAAGACCATGTCCAGAACATTTTATCAGAATTGTTAAATTTTTTCGACAGATAATATCCCGCATCAAAATGAAATTTTGAAAAATCGCAGATTTGACAGAATAACTCTCAAACGGAAAATCTGATTGCCAAAAACAATTTATCGTCGGCAACCCTCAAGTGACAAATCCCAAATTTCGAGTCGCAGCAGTTGTCGAGAAAAATGAAAGAGACACAATAGGATTATGGTAACTCTCCGCCTCTGACTGTTTTTCTATCTCGCTTGACTGAAGTCCAGACCGACTTTACCAGAATGAGCGTCACATATCCGAGCGTCACGGCTCAGTCTTATTCACTACCCAGGAAAAAATGTGTCGAACACGCCTAAAGATGTTTTCACTTCAAAAGAAGATATTTTCAAATTACCGTTTCTAAAAAAATTCCTACTTTGAGAACGCGTCACAGGCCGTTTTGTCTAGCGTATATCGATGCGTAAATCACCCTAGAATTCGTCACCCTTCACATGGTCCCAAGCGCATTCGTGGGTAATAACGGGAATACCCTCGTAGATATTCCGGCTGACCAGGCTTCGTCGTTCTCTCGATCGAGAAATTTAAATAAATCCGCGCTGCGAAAAGATTCGATTTTCAACTAATTGATTTTAGAGCGTGAAGATAAAGTCGATGGTAAAAGGCCCTGTTCCGGCTCCGGGACTGGTTGATGGGATTGAGCGTCGCACGCATTTATTTTTAATTGTCTCTGAATAATTGGGAATTCTGTTAATTGAAGTGGCTTAATGACAATGCGCTTTTCGCTACTCTGGGTACTTTTTGGAGGATACCTATACATAGAAATCACAGGTTTTTATCGTTTAATGCCCTTGAATGACTTATGGAGAAGGAACATGTGATTAACCTTGCTGGATATTCATTGGTTGAGCGAGTTTCCGAGCCTGCTTCTTGAATTGTCGCTTTACTGGCGACACTTTTTCTACGACCTTTGTGAGTCTAGCAATTATATAGGCCGCCGGTTGGAACTGATTTTTGATTTTTGCCTGTTAATGAGATTTTTCCAACAGAGGCATTTTAACAGTTTCAGTCGTTAGTTGTGCTTTATCTTTTCTTAAGTGTTGGTGTCTGAAACTGCACTTTGCGGGAGTTGAGTGCTGCTTTTTGCAAGAAGCCCACTTGCCCAACTGAAAGCTGTCTAGCGTTAAGCAACTGACTACCTACACAGGTAAATTATTGTTTTTTTTAAATTCTGATTTCTCTTTTTCCTTGATGGTTGATTTTGATTACCGAGTTATAATGCTCGTCCATTAGGAGTTACGTGTGGAACCTTGAATATGTGTTTTTTCACAGGGGACTACCGTTGGATTAACTACTAACGTTGGCTCTACTACTACCGTTGGGTCTACTGCTACTTTGAGGTCTATTGCTACCATTGGTCTATTCCACCGTCGGATCTATCGCTACCATCGAGTTGTTCATTGTTAACGACAAACAGCGTTAGCGACAGAGTGTTCCTTGGCTACGCCTGTCTAGCGGTACTACCTATATAGAGCCTTGCAGTCCTTCGTCTGTCAAGGAAGTCTTCTTTCTACAGTGAGCAAGCAGTTCGTTCCTGGAAGCTGCCTGAGGAGTTACTCGTCGGTCAAGTGAGCAATTTCTATTTTATTTTCTTTCTTTCCATATATTTAGCGGCCATAGTGCGTAATTAACCTACGATCTCCTATTATTATTATTATTTTGTTCTTTTTTTTTGCTTTGTTTTCGAACAAAAATTAACTTTTTAACCGTTTTCTCCTTAATTAAGGTAACATTTAGTCATTATTTTCTTTTGAATGAACTTTGAATTTTTGGGCAATTTAACGAGCCTAAATTGCTTGATTTTATTTAATCAAATTCTGAAATTCAGATAGATCCGTCGATCTAGAATAAATCAGATTCAGGATCGATTTTTTTTTGAACTTTTAATCGACTGACGCAATAAGGTTGTAGGTCGAACTAGTTTTGTTATTATTCTCAATTTTCACGATTTCTGATAGATCAGATAACTACTAGTGTTGTGATAGCCTAGTAGATTTTGCGTTATTTTTAATTGTTTTTTATTGTCGCCTTTGATATTTTCTTTTCTCGAACAGATTGTTTATTACTGTCTCCTACCGGTAACTTGACCGAGGAGTAAATTGCCATATGTTAAGGTCTGTAATTAAGTGGTGGCTATAATCACGCCAGGTTTAACTAGTTTTTTTATATATTGTTTTTGCGGCAGTTATCAACGAAACTTAACTGAACTGAATAACCATAGTTAGTTAGTTATAAGGCATACGTGACGGATCATGATTTGAGCAGTGAATAAGTCTTTAATTAGGTGATTGCTCGAACTAATTGAACTTACCTATAACGAGAAGTTATTTGCAGTATCGCTGGCATTCAACATATTTTACTGACGTTCTTTTTATTAATGCTTTGAGCGATCGTCATTAATTACAATAGATTATTTCGGAATTTGTTTAGATTAAGCGTGTGAATTATTTCACCGAGTAAATCCTACCTTTAAGAATACAGAGTAACCATAAGAATTTTTTTCCTCCTAACCAGCTGTGATGTTTCATTATTAAGTAATAAAACCAATCCCTGTTTGTTGATTCACCTGTTTTATTTAATTAGAACTTAAGCGAATCTCCAACGGGATAGGTCGCTTCCGTAAGTACCTGTTTTTTTATCATTAGTGCTCAATAATTGAAACTTTCTTGATTATTTTTGATTAAATTTTGAATATTTGTTTATCTCTTTCTTTACTCATTTTTGATTAATTTTTGAGTATTTGTTCTCATCGACTTTAGTTTTTTTGGTTAATTCGGGTACTTGCTTTATATTAATTTTCAGGTAATTATTTTTCCATTATTATTACTGATAAATTGCCGGAATATATATTTAATCTAATTTTCTAACTTATTTTTGTTGTCTTATTGATCGATTTTCCTGATAGAAATAAATAACGAATTTTTGGTATTCATTTATTTTGTCGCGAAGCTTAAGCTAAAACGAGTTCCATATTTCAACTTTGGGGTAATTCTCGCTTGTGCTGTCTAAAAGCCCGTGGCGCCTTAAATAAATCAACCCGCACCCTACTCTCCGGCATTTGAGCTAGGGCCTAATTTATACGCTAGACGACAGCTCGTTTTAACCTACGCTTTGACTTACTTTATTTCATTCAATATCTAACTTTTAAATTCTCAAAATTATGTTTTTTTGTTCCTTCGATTTGAGATTTTTCACTCCCAGTTCCTTCTAAGCTGGAATGAAGGTTTGCGCCCATTAGAAGGACAGAAAGAGCGTAATAAACGAAGGTAGTAATCAACAAATAATGCAAAATACGAAATTGACATTAATATGTTATACAGGGTGCTTCCCAAAAATACTGCCGAACAAACTTAGGGGTGAACTTTAAGCAATTTCGAAAATGATTAATATTTGAGATACGTCATTTGACAATAGCTTAGAAAAATAGGCAATTTCTGGCATTCCTTTACTACATTTTATTATAGGATTTGTCCTGTTTGTATAATATAAAGCGAAGTTTTGTTAGCTTGCATGTTGATGATATTTAGTTATAAGTTATTGTTTTAGTACCTCTTAAAATTGTTTTAATTTTTATTTAATTTTTTTTTGCGATTTTCTGCATGTTTCAATGACTTCGAATATCTCGTATTTTCTTTACTACTCTGGATTATAGGATTTGTCCTCATGTTTAAATAATTTATTTAAGCCGCAGTAGTTTTGCTGGCTTACATGTTGAATGTATTTAGTTTAAAGGTTATTGTTCTTTGTACTTCCTAATATTGTTGTAATTTTTATCTAAATTAGATTAGCTTAATGGTTAATATTTGGTTCTTATTGTTAATGGGCAATTTCCGTGTATAAATCAATTACTGTTTTTTTTAATTGATTGGTTGTAAGAGGATAATAATGCGGAGTTACTATTTATGTTTAAACGCACCGACTAGAAGGTTCTATCTAAGCCCCGCCCCCAGCATTCCCCCCTTGCCCCGACGCGGAACCTGGTAAAATGCTGGTTAGCCGGTCAGGCCTCATGCCACGTTTCACCCTTCGTTTAAAGTCTGGCGTCTCGCCTTTGTAAGCGCTACATCAAAAGTGCCGACTGAGAGTGTTAATGTTCGATGCTAAAGGGTAATTACTCACATTCCTTTGGATGCGCCCCAGTTATTGGTAATATTTTTGCTATACATACAGATGATGAAGAGAAAGCATTGGAAATCAAGAAGAAGAGACAGAACAATATCTTCAACCTTGCCGGTTAATATCTTAACTCAAACTAACCCAAAGTAATAATTGATAGCGTCTAGAAACCTTGATTTATAATTCGCTGTTACGTCGTCAAAATACTTAAATTTTTCATCGTCATAATTCCGTACAGCTGGTGAGTAAGGGCATCGTTACGAAATCGAAACAATTAATAAAAAAAAGTCACCGTAGGCGTGTCACAATAAAATTTTAAACGGTCACATCGCCTGCAAACTCCACGTGAAAAGGCAGATGTTGCTCTCGATCGACGAAATAGTTTTGAATAAATTCGAATGACTTGCAAGAACCACGGGAAAAACTCCGCCGAGATGGTTTCAACGGGCGTGAATCCGAACCATCACCATTTTGATAAATCGCTTTTTAATTATTACAAAGACGATTTATTAATGGGTTTTACGTATTAGTCTCGTAGATATCACCGTAAATAGAATAAAGAAAAATATGAAGGCTAAGGATTTAAGGAAGATTAATAATAGGTACTAGGCTTTGGGTCTTTGAAATAGTATACGTTAAAAATCGGCTTTTGTTAATACGTAGAAGCAGCTAATTTTTTTTTCTGTAGGTGGTTCGAAACGTGTTTTCACGCTTGGAATAAATATCCTGTTTTCGTGTGAGTGCAAGTAAGGGAAATCAAGAGCTGGTGCAAAACGGTATGTAAAATTCAAGCCAATGCTTATTAAATTAATTATTTCTTCTCAACTTCAAATTTTTCAAAATTATAAAATAAAATGGGAAGTTGGAAAAGCTAATAAAACTTAAAAATATGAAATCAACATATATTTTTCCAATAAATAAGCAACCAATCAAAGGCTTGAATTTTGAAGTGAAAACTCCTTTAGGCGCATTCCGCACACTTTCTCATGAGCAGTGAATGACACTGAGCCGCCACGTTATCCCGATTTGTCAAGCCAAAATGTCAAATAAAATGTGCTGTCAAATTGACAGCATCTGGCATCTATTCAAATACGCACGTGTGGAAAAACTTCTCAGCACGTGCGTTGAAAAGGGAAAGCTCCTTTAGGCGGGTCCATCACACCTTTTCCTGGGTAGTGAATAAGACTAAGCCGTCACGTTCGGATACGGGGGATTTGGCACGTTTTTGTGGCGATCAGATTTTCCATTTGCGAATTATCACATTAAATTTACGATTTTCCAAATTTTCGCTTTGATGACTGTCGAAAAAATTAGACAATTTTGACTAAATTTCCGGACACGTAACTTTTGACACTTTTTTGGGAGTGTACATTTTTGAAAAAGGGATAATTTTTGGCCCTTTAAGCGCGGAAATATTCGCGAGAGTCGATAAACTCATTCGTTAGGGAATTTCTAGGAAAAAACTCTCAAAATGCTCCCCTGCCTCGAAAATGCCGAGAAAAATTAAGTTTTCAGGGCAAATGTACAAACGCCCATTTCTAGGACAACAAATTTAAGGTTTTTTTCCGATGAGAATTTATTTTTAGAAAAGCCGATTACTCGATTCGAATGAATGCCAAAATATATAGAGGCCATTTTGGAAATGATGATGCCTTTTATACAGGATGAGCTAGTTGAATTTAATCTTTTCGCCCTCTCGAATTTTGATACGACATGTCACCACTTATATATTTTATTACTGGCAAATCGAATAATCTAGACACACCTAGGTTTCTTACATTAAAGAGGGAGGATATGAGCAAAACATATAAAAATTTGCATCGATCCCATTGAAAATGCTGAATTTCTGATGTTTTGACTTTCAATTTGAAAAATCTACTTTAAGCATACATGCCAGCTAACGCATAGTAGCTAATTTCAAGAAAATAACTTTAAATTCCCGAACTTGCTATAAAAAAGTTTTTGTAACAATTTTCGGTACAGGGTTCAATTATCTCGAAAACTACGGGGGTTGCAAAAAAAATGTAAATACAAAAGTTGTACCCAGTAAAATGGTCTTAATTTTTGTTGTTCTTTTATAATTGTGACCCTTTTTTATACAGGGTGGTCAAATAAAGGTACATTTTTAAATTAATCACCCTATATTTTATTACATTTTTGCATTTTACTTAAAATTCTAAGCATATTTGATATATGATGTTATACCTGTAGAGTTAGTAGTTTTACAATCATAAACAGTTGAAAACCGGTACTTTGGCTTCTTTTCACCTTGGTAGCAAGAAGGCCATTAAAGCTAGAGTAAAATGAAGATCACATTCCTATCTTAATTTTTCAGGAGCTATCTGATGATGCTAACTGATGGTACCTACCGCGTTACCAGATTTGGTACCCATGGTACCACCTGCCAGTTAGTACCGTCAGATAGCAGAAAAGTTAAAATAGCAATGTGAAATTCATTCTATGGAGTAAAATTAATTTCACATTTCTCTAATGGTCTTCTTACTACCAAGTTGAAAAGCAGCCAAAGTACCGATTTTCAACTGTTTATAGCTGTGAAACTACTAACTCTAGAGGTGTAATATTTTACATCAAATATGCTTAGAATTTTAAGTAGAGTCCAAAAATGAAATAAAATAGTGCCAAAAAATTTAACTTTGTTTGACCACCCTGTATATAAAAAAGTGAAGATTAAAAAAATACAAAAAAATAAAGACCATTTTACTAGAAGCTTTTGCATAATTTTCGTTGCATGTCCCGTAGTTTTAGTGGCAAGGTAATGACCCCTCTTTAATGTGCCACCCTGTACATGAAGAAAATTGCAAAAAAATTCCAAATTTTTTAATATTTTGGCAATTTTTGGAATCTGTATAGATAGTTTTGCTTTTGAGGCATTATGGAAATTTTTAAGGAATACATCTTCTAATACTTTAACATAATAATTATGCTGAAAATATGCTGATTGATACATTTAGTTAGCTAAAATCTCACTGCAAACGATTTGAAGCTGAAAAAATGAGTTAGCTTCTGGTGAATTTTATGGCAGGTTTCGAGGTAAAATTTTACTTTTATCAAAATAAATATCTGTATTTCATAATATTAATCTTGCATTGTTGAAATTTTCAATTCTGTCGAATGGTCTTAAGCAAACATCATTTGCGCTTTCGATTGGTGGAATTGCTGACGAGAGGAGTGCATTTCTTTTAAGGATATGCGTATTAGAAAGATAAAGAAACTGTATTTTTAGTCTACCTATTGAAGACGCTAGCATAGTGCAAGTGGATAAGAGATAGAGCGAGCAGCACCAATAAAAAAGGACAAAGAGCTCACACAATTTTATCTCATGGCGTCATGTACGCGGGCCTTTGCGATTTGGAGCGAAGATGTAGGAGGGGGGTTTGCGGATGGAAGGGTAATCGCGATCGAGTCGTAATTGGATGCAACGTTGCCAGACTACGACGATAGATGTTTCAGAGTCGATCTTGGTCGATTTTCTGAACAAAAAGAGATGTGCTCTTAGGCACTGAAATTTACCATAGGGCTAGTTCTAAAGTCATTTTGTAAATAAAACAAAAAGCTTTAGCATTATATGAATATTTTAATAAGTTATTTTACCTGAAAATAACTAGAAGCTCATAAATATACAAAATATAAGCAATGAATTATTGCACGTAGTCAGTGCTACGATGTGAAAAATATCAGTCGAGGCAAATTTCGACCTTGAAAAATGTGACATAAATAATACTCTTAAAAACTAAAGCATTGCGTAAACAATTGTAGTACTAAACTAATGTATGGTTATAAACATAACCTTGAAACTATATACAGTTACATGTCTGTTAGAGTTCCTGCGGAACAGCTGCTTATCAACTATGTTAGCTGATTTAGCTTTGATATAAAATACAATATACAAGCGATAATAACAGGATTAGTATTACCTTAGAGTCCACCTATAAGCTAATATGTACACCATGAACACCATTGACGAGAAACGTTCAATGTTCAGGTTATCTTCTAACACTGGGGGAAAGTCACTTTGACAAAACACTTGCTAGGCCTATATCTAGCTTCTATGTACAATGTAGTTCTATTTCTTGTAAATAGGAATGACTGAAGTGTAGTGGTTTGACTGGTATGCAGCTAGTGCATATTGGCATGACATGAATGCCTTGTGAATGCGGCTTATTGGTGCACGCATGAATGATTAGTAAGTATGCTATGCAGGTAGCATAGGTAAGCTTAAATCCGCGTATGGGATGTAGCATTGTGATAGCTTGTGTAAATTGGCAGACTAGTGCCGTTTAATCCTTATGTGAGAATAAGGCATGAGTGTGTATGCAGACTAGTGCAGAGTAATCCTTATATTAGAATAAGGCAAAGAGTATAGCAATCCAGTGGTATGCTGGTAATATAGAATGTTGAAAATGCAATGGAAAATACCATTAAGGACTCTGCAGCGAATGGCAGAGCCTTTGAGAGTTAGAGATCAGTGGGTCTCCAAAATGGCAGTAGATGCCGAGATATACCTTTTTGTAGGTTTATTACTAGAGATCAGTGGGTCTCCATAATGGCAGTAGATTCCGATAAATGCCTTTTTTGTAGGCTTAGTACTAGAGATCAGTCGGTCTCCATAATGGCAGTAGATGCCGAGATAATGCCTTTTTGTAGGCTTTGTGAGAATGTGATTGTAAACATGTTCGTTTACTTACTTGAGATTTAGAGACTAGGCTCTATCGAGTGCGGTGTGGTTCGAGACAGGGCTCGATTGTACAACTCCAATGGATGAGACCAATTGGGACGCCATTGCACGGCGGGAGAATAATGGCATTAAGTTTGCCAATAAATACTTTATTGTGGGCTTGATGTGACAATGACTGTGGCAGGATATCACTATATCACTTGAGTAACGAACTAGAGAGAATATGAGGTCTCAAAACGTGAAAACTTGCCGGCATGGCGCCTAGCGCCAGCCGGCTAGAAACGGGGGTGCGCTTTTTGCGACTTACATGGCTACTTCGTACTCAATACTGAATTCTAGAACGTGGGAACTAGAGCAACTTGAAGAAGTTGTTACCGCCCCTTCTGGTGGGAGAAGATGCACCGCTTAGGGCATGTAAAGGGCAATAATGTAAATACAGAAATATTGTGTAAAAACTTAACATGACCCGTTGTCTAAATTAATATTATGAATTTTAATACAAATCCGGTTGAAATCTGCTGATTAGTTTGCATGAAATTCGTATATTAAAGATGTGAGTTTAGGGAATTTTAGTTAGGGTGAACTGGCCATCCTGTAGGATGCGCTGTGATTGGTCGACTCGGTCGCCGGGGTATAGCGGGAAACGCTATGATTGGTCAGATGAGTTTAGGATGCGCGGCAGGCTCCAAATGAGTAAAGGTGGTTACAACAGATGGCGCTAGTAATGCAGCCCGGATAAAGCGCGAAGCGCTATGATTGGTCTGAGGCCTTTTGAGGACGCTTAACTTTTAGCTTTCTAGCCTGCCGACGCAGTGGATAAACGTGGTAAACAAGAGATGGCGTTAGTAGTATCGCCAAGGTTTTAATTTGTTTGGAATGCGAGGACAGTGGCGTGGAAAGTTAGATTGTACAAAAATTAAATCGTTAGATTTGCAGACGTGTTCAAAAATGGTTTTTGAACAATAGTAGCGAATATTGGGATGTCTGTATATAAAGAATAACTCTCTTACATTACAATTTCTCCAAGATTGTAAAAAACATGTTTTCATAAGATGTTCTTTCTTCTTCTTATAATGTAGTTTTTCGGAATTTATTTATTTAATTATCTAATACTATTACCTTGTTCGTGCACTTTCCTAAAATAATATTATTCCTTATAGAGCCGGCACCAGCGCTTCATGTGGACGAAGCAAAACAAACGGCAAACGATTAGCAGCAGAGTTTACAAGTGTTTGTTCGTGTTTAATTGTATGTTTTTCTCTCTGTCTCGGCTAGTTTGGTGGTAACAGATACTAAGCCTAATTATGCCTCAAAACTGTTGTATTCCTGGTTGTAATGGAAACTATAAAAATGGGCATAAAGTTCATGTTTTCGGTTTTCCAATAAGCAACAGAAAGTAAGTTTACGACAAAATTGGCTAAAAGCTATATCCCGAGATAACTTTGAGCCTACAAACAACACGAAAGTCTGTGAAGCTCATTTTGCTGAAAGTAATATAATAAAAAGTGCAACAATTCGAGATTCAAACACTGGTAAGTTTTTACAATAGATTTACTAAAACTGCTGCTAAAAGAAGACTGTATACTATTTATTTTTTTAAATTGTCTTAGCTATTTATCAAAAAATATCATAATACGGCCAGGTAAAGATGAAAAACTCAAATATAACTTTTGGGATTTGTCAAGAAGTCTGTCATATAACTAGCGTTCTTTAATTAAAGTAATTTAACTATTCAGAGTGTTACTAAATATTAGTATATGTATTCCCTTATATGATTAAAATTGTTTGGCCTACATGTATGACGTCACACGACAAGCACTAAGGCCTTGTTATTAAGTGGGTATTGATAGAGCACGTCTTTTTAACTTCTGCCAGGCCATAGTGGATAGAAATATATTATCGGTGATAGGTAAAGTTAGGGATAATAATTTAAATGAATAAAATAAATTATTTAAAAATATACAGGACGATTTATAGATCCATGGCGCAACCAACTTATTCAATTTTTAAAATTCTTTTATCTTATTCAATCTATCAATATAAGAGGTAGGGCTTTTCCAAGATACTACGCAATATCTGTTGAAATTGGCCTATATATTCGGAGGGACATGAAAAATCAAGCACATTTTCAAACATTTCAATTCATTATGCTTCTCTTGCACGATATTGATGAGAAAACATTATTTTAGTTTTTATAGACGAGTGGTGGATAAATATATATTCCGATATAATATCGCTCGATACTTAAATTTACGAGAACTTCCTTATGTGTAAATCTCTCTCTCACTTTAATTTTGTTAGTGGCAATTAACCAAAATCTGTAACTGTCCCATAAATTTTCGATAAGATCAGGTCTGATTTTAAATACCGGCTGAATAAATTTGGACTATCTTCGATGCCCATATGGTCTCCGAATTTCTGAATACATAGCACCTTATTTCAGACAGTTATATCTGGTTTTTAAGTAATGTGGTCACATTTATACATTTTAATTATGTTCAAAGAAACGCTGCCATAAAATTCGATGAACGTAGCGGTCATGAGCGGATTGATTGGATTAAGAGTAGATATTAAATTTGAAAAACAGGTTAAAACGATTAGTACAATATTAAATTCGTCCTGTTAGCAAAACGATCAGATTATTGCAGCTAACAATCATTCATATGATTAATTTTTCCACGAATTTGACTAAAAAACGAAACTAGGTAATATCAATGCTGACTCGATTAAAAAAAATGATGTACCTCACCTTTATAAGCATACAACTGAAGTGAAACATCTGAGAGAGATATAAGGCATTGAATTTTTCTTTAAGGTTTTTTTTCTTAACTTTTGCCCTCGGTTTCGACACTTTTTTATTTTTTTTTCCTTTTTTTTTTCAACTTTTTTCGCCGAAATCCGCGTTTCTCCAACTTTTTTTTCCGTTTTATAATACGTTTATTAACTTTTCGAACAATTTTTTCTTGTTTTTTATTATTTTTTTACTTGGATTTATAATACTTTTATTAACTTTCCAAACAGTGTTTTGGTTTTGTTTCTTTTTTATTGTTTTTCTAATTTTGTTTTATAATACTTTTATTTGTTTTTCTTCTCCCCCCTCTCGAAAGGGGGGGGGGGTGTCCAGCTTTCGCCCAGGATTCTCATATTAACCCGGCAACATGACCTGAAGATATCAACCCTCTAACTATACTGGAACATCCATAATTAAAAGGGCGTTTCACTTTCATAAGCGTTTCACTTTGCTAAGCATTTTTTCACTTTACCCACGCTAAAGAAGTCACACTTTATAAATATAAAAAAATTACATGAGGCCCATTACCAATATTCCACTAACCCACGAAGAACGGTTAGTTAAATTTGTGATAGAAAGTGTGTATATTTAATAAATGGCTCTCTGGTAATATATACCGCAAGTCTATAACTTGGTAAGATAGGTAATCACAAGAAAGCTGAGAGCTTTTGCCCCTTAAACTACTGAAATTTCTAAAAAATATTCTCAAAATTTATATACCCAAACTAACAAAACGCTTTTAGGATTTCTACTTAGCTAGAAATTGTAATCCATGAGTTACTGAATATTCTAGAAATTGCATGTTCAACATAACAGGGAGTGTTATGATTAAAACTCGCAAAACAATCGTATCAACCCTGACGTTCATAGAATTTGTACACAGCTGTCCAGTTGGAAGCTGAAAACTTTGGTACACAAGTTACAGAAGATGTTAGAAATTAATTGTTCAATATAGGACAATAGGTACAATTAGAAACTATGAACGAGTTACAGAAAACTATTGATACTACTACAATAAAACATCACAACATAACAGATATTTCTGAAGATTTTACAATCAGATGTTCAGTTGGAAGCTAGAAACCCTCACCCAAGAATTACAGGAAATCCTTGATATTAGGTGTACAACATAGTAGAGATTTATATAATAAAAATCACGGCCTAACAGAAATTCCTCAAGACTTTACAATAAGATTTCCAGTTGGAAGCTAGAAACTCTCACCCAAGAGTTACAGAAAACCCT
>MU183053.1:45980-102938 GCA_016904865.1 Pissodes strobi | reverse complement strand
ATAATTAATTAAACGCAAATGTTGGCATCAAAAATTCAACCTAAAAACAAAAGAGACCAATTGACATACCTATTCTATAAAGTTATAGGCAAAACTAAATGAAGCCTCGACGTAAGCAACAAAAATCCAAATTAAAACCAATGCAAAGTTCACTAAGTAAACAAAATAATAATTATTTATGTCACAAATATTTTACGAACATATTCTAAGAACATTTTGAGAAACTACAAGCCATAGATAATACTAAATAAAATAGCTTATTAGATTTCGATGTGAGCAACAAGAAACCAATTTAAAACCAAAAAAAATGTCAAGAACCAGTCAAAGCAATTATTTAGGACGTAAATAAATAATCAAAATAATCTGGGATATTTTTGGAGGATACAAGTTATTAAGTAATTAAAGTATCGCCAACGTTGACACCAAAATTCAAATTAAAACGATAGAAAAGAAATTAAAAAAGTAAACGAAACAATTACTTGTGACTCAAATAACTGGGCAACATATACTGATAAAATTCGGAGAGAATACAAGTATAAGTAGATAAAATGATAGATGGAACGCTAATGCAACAAAAATCCAAATTAATGCAAAGTAAAAAACTAAAAACAAACAAAATAATAATTGTCTAAAATGCAAATATATAACAAGTTTTGAGAAAATATGGACAAAATAATTAATGAAACGCCACTGCTAGCAGCAAAAATGGAACCTAAAAACAAAAGAGATCATTTCACATGCCTAATCCAAATTTCATGTTTAAAATTCAGGTCTCAGGTAGTTGCTAGCTTTTTTCTATATTTTATTTTTTAGAAACTAGGCCTCAATAATGTTAGAGCCATACAAATTAACACGAAAAAATTAAATCGAATAAAACTAAAGTCGCTGAATCTTTATGAAAATTGAGATAAAAGAATTGCGAACCGTTCAAAAGGCACTGCTCAGACAAGCAAAAAAGGTTCCTTGTTCACCTCGTATATTTGCATTTTCATATTTAAAACGTTCTATAATTGCACATTCTATTCTTAAGTTAGGCGTCTATAAAAATCATCAGAAAAAGTCATTAGACCCCCCCCCCCCCAAATAATTATTCCCTAAATTACTTCAAAATGTCTATATAATAAAATCTGAAATAAAAAATATTACGACCTGATATAGCAATTTGGGATGTGTTGAACCTGTATTTACTTTAAACGATCGTGATCTTTCTTAAGTAATATCGTGATACAGTTTTTTCGTAAGAGATTAGGTACTTCCTCAATTAAGCGATTTTTAAATTATTACAGTAAGCATGCAAGTGTATTATCTCGGTAATTGTACTGGTTATTTTTAGTTTGCTAGGTAATTTGCGCCTCATATAAAATCACTACTAGCCGCTAATAGATACAGATTTAATTAGAAAAAAATTGGTAAGGAGAGTTAGTGCAATTGCCATGTTTTTGTATATGCAGATTTAAACCGAAACACAATAATCAATAGGAAACAAATACTAAATGTATTAGAAAAACGCGATATACTAAATATATTAGAAAAACGCGATGGATATATGATGCAAACACAAAAGCAAATCAAAACTAACTAATAAAAGAGTTGAAAACAGGCGTAGAATTTCCAGATATGGCAACTGTTGAATTATAAAGGCACCTTTTGTAAATTGCAATGAATACATAAATACATAAATGAATTAGGATTTGTTTGATTTATTATTTGCGTCTAAGCTAATTTTATTGGCTTATTTATTTATTTTCTAACGTTGTTATTTTATCTGGTTATAGTTTGTTTCATTCCAATAATATCTTAGGATCTGTTGGTTAGTTATTTTCATCATAGGTATCTTACTTTTAGATTGATTTTCTCTACTTTTAGGTTGGGTTTTATTTGACGAATTTGTCAGTTTGGATCGTTACAGGAATATTTCAGGATCTGTTCTGATTAATTATTTGCCTTATCGGTAATTTTTTTGTTGGCTTTTTGACGTATATCCCCTTTTATTTGTTTGCGGCTAACAGCCGGCGCTTTATTCATTGTTTCACCTACTTATACAACTAATCTTGGTCTGTTTGTCTTATATTTAAAATCCCATTGAATCAATATTATATTTAAAATAACGGACTCACTGGTCCTAAGGTAAAACTGAGAAAGCTGACAACGTTGCTGCTTCCATTTTTAAAACCGGCATTTCCCAAAATAATTACTTTATCAACTGTATACAGTATTACCATGAGCTATAGAATTGTACTAAATAAGTACCCAGTACAACCATCACAAATTATTATGTTTAGCAAGGCATTACCGTGCCATTTTTCATATTCAGAATATTTCCTGTTTTGCATCGACTTCTTGTCTAAAATAATTAGACAAGTCATATTTCTTATCTCATCTAGAGACTACAAATCCCTATACTCTCGCAGCAGCATTAATTACCTTCTGATAAGACATTTAATATCGTGCAAACGGGCACAAATTCTTCATTTGGGATTTAATATGATGATTCGATTAGAAAATAGAAGACAGATGGTCTTTTACCTCTAAGCTGTCTAGTGATGAGTCAAAGTAACAACAACAATGAACAGAATGTCTAAAATGGTTCAGTGAATCGATTCTATGAAATAGTTGGGTAAGCAGTTAGTGATGGGTCAAAGTAAGAAAAATAATAGGGATGAACAGTAGGAATGTCCAAAATGCATTACCGAATCGATTCGAATTCTTTATGTTGTATCGATTCTATGAATAGTTGGGTAATCGATTCAGGAACAAATCGATTGATTCGCATTGGATTAAATGTTGAACGCAGAAAATGTATTCAATAATCAGGCTAAGTCATAGTTATAGTCCAAATGAAGTATTAGCCAAACGCAATAAAAATATGTATGAATTTGAAAGATTAAAATACTTAATTAAAAATGAAAAAACCATAAGAACAATAAATAATTAGAAAATAGATGACAGATGGTTTTTTTACTTCTAAGCAGTATAGATAGTGATGAGCCAAAGTAAGAAGAACAATAGTGCTGAACAGTAGGAATGTCCAAAATGGTTTAATAAATCGATTTGAATTCTTTATGTTGTATCGATTCGATGAAATAGTTGGGTAATGCAAATCGATTCATGAACAAATCAATTGATTCGCATTGGATTAAATGTTGAATGCAGAAAATGTATTCAATAATAAGGTTAAGTGATAGTTATAGTCCAAATGAAGTATTAGCCAAACGCAATAAAAATATATATGAAGTTGAAAGATTAAAAAATATTTAATTAAAAATAAAATAAAGTATAAAAACAACAAAAAATTAGAATATAGAAGACAGATGTTCTTTTACTTCTAAGCAGCATAATGACGAGTCAAATTATCAGGAATAATTATGAGAATGTCTAAAATGGTTTAGTGAATCGATTTGATTTTTATACGTTGTCGACGAATCAAAGTAAGAACAGCAATAGTGATGAACAGCAGGAATGTCCAAAATGGTTTGATGAATCGATTCGAACTCTTTATGTCGTATCGATTCGATGAAATAGTTAGGTAGGCTGTCAAATGAAAATCAATCCGCTAGATTTGTTTCAACTGAATCGATTTAATTTCATTGATGCACAATTGTAAATAAATCGATCCTATCGTGAACCGAATCGATTCTAGCCATCCCTAGTAAGTAATTTCAAGCTATACACAGATCGTATATGTGTAAGCGCCTGATGTTTAATGATTTTCGATCATCAAAATGCATAAAAGCAATAAATAAACCGAATTACGAACGAGCGATATTTGTCCCGACGTTTTCACTTCTTCAAATTGGAAATATCAACATGGCTGTTTGATCTGCAAGAAAGCTGAAAGTCGAGATGAGACGCTTTACTCTTAATTTACTTCGATGTTTGTCCAAGTAATACGGTGCTAAATAAAGTTAACTCGGTGTTATAGGTCAAATTATCGACACTTGTGGACAACTTTCTAAGTTTATGTGCGAACAATCAATAACGTCGATTTCTTTATTGGAAATGTCGTAATTTACTTGACAAAATTTACGACGAAATCTATTGGATATTAAAAGCTCAATTTTTTATTAGTAAGTAATGGCATTGTTTTCAGTTTCGAAAACACAAAAAAGACATCCTTTTAAATTGAATCTTTATATAAAATATATTCACGTAATTCGTAGAGCATAATAACGTTATGGAGATGGCAAACATTTAAATATGGGGGCTTCGCTTCATGCGAAAGACTGTTTGTATAAAATAGGAGGTTGTATTGAATGGAACTGTGCGCTCCCCTGACTCGACCACAATGGACTTTTTCATTGGGCTATTTCAAATATATAGTGTACAAAACTAAGGTAAGTAATTGCAGAGAGTAACCCTATAAAACTGTAACAAAAGTAAGAAGGGCTGGTATTCTTAATATCGCTAAATCTTATTGATCATCTTGTTTACTGCGAGGAAGCTAACGGGCGATATTTTGAGTAATTAATCCGGTAAGTTTGTTAGCTTGTTTATGTACTTTTTAAAATATTGTTTTCTTTCTTATTCAAAACCTTTTTTTTTAAATCGACTACAAAAGAAGTTTTATCCAATGCGTTCTCCATATTTGATCACAATGGAAATATTTTTCCTGCATACTCTTAAAATTAAACCGTATAAAACTAATTTAAAAATTTAATATTTTTATATCACTTCGCTTATATAAAAATGAATAAAAATGATTCGATTTATTCGTGAATCGATTCACATTACCCAACTATTTCATCGAGTCGATACAACATGAAGACTTCGAATCGATTCACTAAACCATTTTGAACATTTCCACTGTTCATCACTATTCTTGTTGTTACTTTGACTTATCACTATACTGACCATCTGTTTTCTATTTTCTAATCGAGCTATGACATTAAATGCCACATGATTTTGTGCCCGTTTGCACGGTATTACATGTCATGCGGTAATTAACGCTGCTGCGGCAATAGTGTCTAATAATTTTAGATAAGAGGTATGAGATAAAACAAGAACTATTCTAAATATGAGAAATTAAATGGTAAGCATTTGTTCATTTGACACCCAGCGCAACTTTATTGGTCAGATCCGAATTTGAAACCAATCAGAGTTCCAATGCGAAATCTGCGTAAGGAATCCAAAGTTTTTTGTATCTTGAGCATGTCTTGGATTAGTTTTGGTTAGTTTTTGTTCGCTTCGCTCCCGAAGCGAGCGGCGGCGGAGGGTTACGTAATTGTAGAAAGGGTTCCAGCACCGGTATCCGAATATATCCCGGTGGATATAGTTACGGACATTATCAGAATAGAGGTATTTTGTTAAGTATCTTCAGATATTAAATAGCATTATCTTCCAATCGCCCCGGAAGTAAAGCCAGCAAAAACTAAACAAAACTAATTCAAAAGCAAAAACTTAAAAATTACATTTCGTAGACGTGTTTGGCTCTGATTTACATTCCATGAATTGGTTCTAAATTCGAACCTGACATATGAAATTGCGCTGGGCGCTAAATACATGTACAAAATGTATTATAACTGCGTGCGGTAATGCGTTACTAGTTACTAGGATACTATTATTTGTCTGTCCATAGTACAATTGTAAAATTCATGACAATATTGTATATCTACAGTCTTAGTTTTATATATATTTTTTAAATAGTTATTTATGCAACAAGTGTGTAAAATGACCCTTTTTTATGAATGGGAATATTGTCGACAATCCCATGAATAAAAAACGGTACTATACACATGAGTAGCATATAATTTTTTTTCTACTATCGAAAAATATATGAAAAACAAAAATATTGTAACAAGCAAATTTTGGAGAGGCGACCGACGTGCGACGTTCAAATAGGCGAGGACGTGACAACCCTGGAAAACGAATGGTGCAGGAGTAGAATCGAATCGGTGTTATATAATACGGAGTATATAGATAGATTAGAAATAAGGCGTAGATATAGTTATTGTACGATAGCAGAGTCGATTCATGGCGTTATGTAATTATAATAACTGCACTGGCGAAGGTGTAAGGCGGAAATAAGAGTGGCTGTAATAATATTGGCGAAATAAAACATGTTTACTAAAAATTAATCGTTTACAGATCAGAAGTGGGATAACCTACGTATTGTGTTATTTGTTGTGGAGAACGGTGAAATACACGATTTCGGCGAGTTAAATCGCAGTGGCAACTTCTTCTTTTTTTTGAGTGGCGATATCACAAAAACTCACAACAAAAGGCGGGCGTTTGTTGCTATCCTTGACAGTGGATTGACATTTGGCGATTTTTCAGATATTTACGACAATAATAAACAAGTGTGTGCTAATTAATTAGTGATTATTGTAAAAATTGTGGCGTATTTTAACTGTGCTTATTGGCATTGGTGTTTAAAAGGCGTTTTTCAAGTGATTTCCTATGGAGGAAGGCAGAAATGATGAGTTAGAGCTCCATTACGAGTTTGAATTGAGCGACGGTGACCACGGCGAAGGCGAATCGGCGATGGAAGATGAAACAGTCTCCATGGTACTTAAGCTGTTGAAAGGCGGTTTGGCAACTAGTATCCAGCAGATTGTGGCGGCCGAAATTGCAAGGGCGGCGAAGCAAAAGGCGGCCGAAATGGTAAAGGCGACGAAACAAAGGGCGGCCGTTGGTACTGGCGGTACCAAGGGCAACAAGAAGGGCGAAAAATCAGGTGAGCGCGTTCCTCAGGCGGTAGTAGAGCATGCTTGTAGCGATAGGGCGGACTCCGCTTGCAGTTCGGGCTGTATGGGGCCAAGGGCAAGGGCAGGCGGCGACATTATTGACCCTTTCGATCCTGACAGCCGGGACTGTAACGTAGTCAGGTGGTTGAGCAAAATTGATCAGTTGGGCGACATTCATGAATGGTCGAACTATGAGAGAGCATATTTTATGCAGGCGAAATTGCAAGGCGCAGCAAGGGGCTGGTTTAATCGGCTCGATGAATATGACCTCTCATGGGAAGACTAGAAGGCGGCTGTTAGGAAGGCGTTTCCTAGAGTGTATGACTTTGCTCAGCTGCTCAAGGAGATGATAGCGAGGGTTAAATTGGACGGCGAAACCATGACCCATTATTATAATGATAAAATGGCGTTGATCGAAAGGTGTCGGCTTTCAGGCACAAAGGCACTTTCGTGTCTGATTGACGGTCTACCTCTCGATCTACAGGCGAATGCGAGGGCATTTGGTTGCTCTTCCCCTGGCGACTTGTATACTGGCTTTCTTTCCTCTTTTGACAGATATCGGCGTCCATCAACCGATATTGTGGAATTGGAGGGACAAGGAAGTCCAGGATCATGCGCAGGCGATGGCGACGAAGACTTTGCGGTCTTCTGAGGCGATTCTCAAATTGAGAGAGGCGTTTGGCGAATTTTGGGTACCCAAGGCGTACTATTTCCAACTGCTGACGCGGGCTGGCGTTTACGAGCAAGGCGTTTGCTGACTTTTTGGCGAGGTGAGGTGTAAAACAACAAGGGCGAATGGTCAGGTTGAAAGGTGCATGCAAGTGAGTTTAACTGGCGAGGTGCAAATGGCGAATGCTCTGTTGGCGAAAGGCGAGAGCTATGGCGATTTAAATGCGAGTGAAAATCTGACAAAGGCGTAATATAAAGGTGATATTCGATAAAAGGCGTAAGGTTGCAACCGCAGGCGAAACCCTTAGGGTAGGCGATTTGGTGTTATGGCGAATGCACAGATCGATAAGATCTGGTTGATTTACTGGCGAGTTAAATTAATGAGGGCATTAATTGTTGCAGGATGGCCGAATGTAACAAGAAAATTTTGGAGAGGCGACGTGCGACGTTCAAATAGGCGAGGACGTGACAACCCTGGAAAACGAATGGTGCAGGAGTAGAATCGAATCGGTGTTATATAATACGGAGTATATAGATATATTAGAAATAAGGCGTAGATATAGTTATTGTACGATAGCAGAGTCGACTCATGGCGTTATGTAATTATGATAGCTGCACTGGCGAAGGTGTAAGGCGGAAATAAGAGTGGCTGTAATAATATTGGCGAAATAAAACATGTTTACTAAAAATTAATCGTTTACAATATTATTAAGTGTCTAATTATCACCAAAATCGCTAGAAGTATATAAATGAAACGTTGTTTTACGCGCGGTTTTAGGTTTAGTTTTAGGACTGTATTTAAAAATGGCATTAGTAATATTGCCAGATGCAGTAATTTCACGATTTTAAATAGAATATGATTATTTAACTTTTGGATTCCATGTAGAATTTAAGCTAATTAGAAGTATACTATCCATAAAATTATTAGTTTAGGAAGAAAATCGACCTGCTGGAAAATTTGGTCGAGATTTTTTGGTGTTATAAAATGCGGATAAAAGAGAGTGGCTCACGTGCTTAGAGAACCACATGTGACGTATCAGACCAAACAAATAGCATTGCATACGTGGATGAAAAAATTATAGGTGATACGTGCCATATATCAAAACTGAGAGCTGACGTAACCTAAAAATGGAGTAGCCCACGTGGATGAAAAATTGTAAGTGACAGTTAGCACTTCTAAAATTGAAGAAATTCACGTGGCTTAAAAATTACACCGCCCACTTCACTAAGAAAGGCTCTAAAAATGGATATCGGAATTTCTATATCGATATGTCGACACATCACTAATGTGATATCGATTAATACCCAGTCAAGCCATAGCGACAGTATACCTACAAAGTAGCATAAATCTGAACTAAAAAAATATTTTTTGTTATGTTATTTTAATATTTTCAAAATATTACAGTAAACTCGGACATCGGGTGTTTTTAATATTATGCATATTTTGTATATACTGGATGCTAAACATATACCCACAAATTTAATTCAAATCTTAATTGTTCCGAAAATGTACTATCATTTGCTTTTTTTTGTTTGTTACATTTAAATGATTCTTAGTCACAATGTAAAAAACCAATTCGGGGAATTTTTAATACTCTCAGTTTTATCTGAAATATGACTTTTTCAGGATAACAGAAGACTTCCTTTATTATTTTGGTTGGAACCGTCTTCTGTTAGCCGAAACTGGGTTTAAATCTTGAAGATGTCCATAATTAGTCGAAACCTTGTTTAAATATTTAAATATGTCCGAAATTAGTCAAAATCTTGTCTGACTCTCTGAAGAGAATTAAGGCATTGGCTGAAACTTGGTTTAATTCCATGAAGATGATCAGTATTACTAAAAACATGGTTTAAATCCCTGAAGATATTTCACATTGGCCAAAACTAGTTCAAAATCCTTGAATATGAGCAGAATTAGTGAAAACCTTGTCTAAATCCCTGAAATTGATTAGCATAAGCTGAACCCATGTTTTAGACCTCTTGAAGATTTCTTACATTAACTGACCCTTAACTGATATTGTCCACGCAAATAATTAAATCTTGCTAAATGACGTCATGACCGAGAATTTATGGTGGTACAAAATTCGCATAAAAATAGAATGACCTACGTAGAACGATATCAGATAACATGAAAAACAACATTGCATACGTGGATGAAAAAAATAACAGGTGACAGATGCCATTGTCAGATGTCAAAATTGATTGCTAAAATATTCTTAAAATGGAGTAGTCCAAGAGGATGAAAAATGAGAAATGACAGATGTCATATGTTAAAATTGAGAGCTGTCTAACCTAAAAATGCCTAGCCCACGTGGATGAAAAATGACAATTAACACTTTTAAAATTGGAGTAGTTCACGTGGCTAAAAATTACATAGCCCACTTCACTGAAAATTACTCTAAATATCGATATCGGAATTTCTATATCGATATCGACATGTCGGCACATCACTAATGTGATATCGATCAACACACTGTTCAGCCAGAGCGACTAACTCAAACTAACCTATTAAGTAGCATAAACCTAAATTAGAAAAATATTTCTTGTTATGTGGTGTTTAATTCTGGGTCGATATAACTTCATAAAAAAATCCTCAAATTCGAAGCTTGGGTTTGGTTGCTATGAATTTACTACTACCTACTAAACCCGATGATCAAAAAATAAGTTTTACCTATTTTTTTTAGATTGCTATATTTTAAAAATTTTCAAAGCATTTCAGTTTGCTTTATTAAGTGTTGACATATTGAAGAAAAAGTCTTTCCGATTAATTTGACGTTAAAAGCTGCCAAAAATGACATTGACAGCTGTAATTTTTTTGTATGATATGTGACATTGACGGCAGTTCACATTTTTGTACGCCCATTTTTTCCATTTGGTATTAAGAACTGTCAAACTTAAATTTTTTTCTATGAAATTCGAAGAACGGGTGTGATTTTTATAGATTTAAGTATATATTTTGGATATGATGAGGTATAAGATATAAATAGAAACTTTGTTAAGCTCGAAAATGTGTCTTTAAATAACAAACTGCTGTTCACTTGAAACACATACGAAAAAATCTCCAAAACTAAAAAAGATATATTAACACGGTTTTCAAAATATTAGTCAAGACTAGGCCAGTGGGTGTTTTTAATATTGTGCATTTTTTGTATACCCGTTGCTAACCCAAACTAACCCACAAATTTTATACAAATTTCATTTGTCTCGAAAATGTACAAACATTTGTTTCCTTTTTTGTTTGTTACATGTAAAAAACAAAAAAGAGAATAAATGGTTGTAAGTTGGTGGAACAAACAAATTTTATAAAATTTATAGGTATCTGTTTACTACCCCTATGCCCAATTTTAAAAAACGTTCCTCGATAGGCTACGACATGAGCCCTTACATTAAAATCTAGACTAGAAAAAAGTTCATATATGTTTTAAGTGACCAGTAGTTTATTTGCCGGTTTTATATCGCAGGCATAAAATCAAATAATGTGTAGATTATAGGGGTTAGAGCTTAAGCTCTTTTCGAATGATATATTCTTACGATCGAGATGAAGACCCTCGAATTATCCATACCGATTTGAAACAGATGGGTGTCTTCTGAAGCTGCTCTCATATGTTGGAAATTATAAATCAGTTTTAAACTGGTGACCTCTATCTAGTTTTAGGCATCTAAACTTAAGATTGATTCTAATTTGCAGAATGATGACTTCAAGCAACCTCACTGAAAATATTTCTTCTTCTTGCGATCCTCTAACTTTACTGTCTGATATTTAAATTTTAAATTTTTAAATTCATTTTACCTGTTACCTACTACGCCCCATGAAATTCTATATATATATAGTACGGTTAATGAAAAACAAAAGGGCGACTAATGATGATGGAATCTCACTTCAAACGTTGGAAAAACTTCCTTGGGTCGCGGTTCAGGCTCTTTCCGACGTAATTAACTTATCCTTTCAATTGGGCTCCGTTCCCTCATGTCTTAAGATGGCGAAAATAAGCCCTCTTCACCAGAGAGGCAATCATTCCATTCCATCTAACTATAATCGACAAATTGATAGAAAAACTGGTAAAGGAACGACTTTTAAGCTTTTTCAAGGGTTAGAAAATACTTTAAAATGTTCAATTTGGTTTCCTATCGGGCATGAACACCTCTGGTGCTATATATGACTTTCTGTCAAAACTATTCCAGGGGGTAAACAAAAGAGAAGCAATAGCGGCAGCTTTTTGTGACATCCAAATCATTCGATTGTGTGAGTCACAGAATACTATTGCGAAAGCTCTTAGTTAGGGGTGTGGCGGTCAGGTGGTATCGGATCGCGCTTAGGCTGTGCATCTGAATGGTGTGTGATCTGACGGGTGGTTAGTGAATTGTGGTGTAGCGCAGGGATCGGTCCTTGGTTCTTTATTGTTCCTAATATACATAAATGACCTCATTAAAATTAACATCAAGAGATATTTCACTTTGATTGCCGATGACGAGGGCTTCGTAAATGCATTTCTCAGAAGAACAGACTTTATAAAAGGTTCAGGAATTCTGGTCTTGCTAGCGACTATGATGCTTTCTCTGCTGTTCTTGGTGAGGTTAAGATTCGAACTGACATGTGCTAGCGCCTATGTCTTACCAATACAGAGCATCTAATCCCTGAAAACACAAAGAACTACTGGTCATTTATCAACCGTCTCAAAAGGGAATCTCATCTTTCAGTCCGGATGTCTTACAACAGCCGAGGGCTCTCAGGAGATATCTGGAGCCTTTGCCTCATACTTTCAGTCTTCCTATTCTGATTATAATGAAGTTGACTTGAGGTTGCTACCACTTTGCCCTCGCACAGCTTTGATGTCAGGGAAGTGACTGAGAGGTTGAAACAGCTCGATGCTTCCAAGAGGGCTGGCCCGTATGGGATTCCCACACTTTTGTTACAAAATTGCTCATCATCTCTGGCTCCGCCATTGCGAAGTTTGATTATGGCTGTTTCCTTGCAATGTGGCAGTTCTCTAATCTTCAACCTGTTTTTAAATCTGGAAGCGACATTGCCAACTACCGCAGAATTCAATTATCCCTAAGCTAAGCATGGATTCCATGCTGACTGACGAGCTATTTCTAACTTATAAAAATTATATCGTTTCTGAGCAGCATGGTTCTTACAAGGAACGCTCAGCTACCACTAACCTCACTGCATATCAAAATTTTTTAGTTTCCTTAGTCAAGGCAGGACATCAGGTTGACTCCATTTACAACGATCTATCTAAGGAATTTGACAGCATTTGGCGTCCGCTTCTGATTAGGAAACTCTCAGAGATTAGAGTGCATGGGTGGCTATATGGCATGGATCGGTTCCTACCTCTCTGAGCGTCGTCAACGTGGGGCCGTTTGTAGACGTCCTTCAAGCAAGATTTGCGTACCATCATCATCAATTGCTTGTAAAAATAATAATCTAACTTTCAGTTTTTCCTGTTAAACATTTCAATAACGATCTAACATAGGAAATCAAATAGATTATATCCTAGTCAACGCAAGATATAGAAACAGCGTCACAAGTGTAAAAACCTATCCAGGCGCTGACATTCAGTCCGATCACATCCCTCTAGTGGGAGAATACAAAACCAGGTATAAGGAAATTCAACGAAAAATCCCTAAGAAACAGGATATCAAAAAATTGAAAGACAGAATACTGAAGGACAAAATAAGTAAAGCCCTGAATGAAAACTGTAGAGAAATCGACGAAAAAGCCAGAAACACGGAAGAGAAAATGCATTCACTTAACAAAGTGGTAGAGGAGATCAAAGACAAATTTCTGAAGAATGAAGGAAGACGAGACGTGGATGACAGAGGAAATACTACAGATGATGGAAGGGAGGAGAAAACACCAGAATAACATAACCGCATACAGGGAGATACACCGTGAAATACAAAGAAAGATCAGAGAAGCCAAGCAGAAAGAAATGGAAGAAAAATGCTTCAATGTACATAAAAGAGTGAGAGAAATAACTGGCAAATACAAAAAGAGAACAGTAGGAAAATTCGTCAATGACAACGGAGAATTTATTGTGAACCAAGGAAGTATTAAAGACATTTGGAAAAAATACATAGAGAATTTAATCTTCGATGAGAGAGGAGATCTCTCTTCCTTATCAACAGAAACTGAACCCCCAATACTGACAAGTGAGATAGAAGCAGCCATAAAATCGTTGAAAGAAGGCAAAGCTCCAGGACCGGATGGGATACAGGCAGAGTTCCTTAATCTTCTGGATGAAGAATCAATAAAAATGATCTGCAAAATATTTAACAATATCTATGACTCCGACAATATCCCATTCATTTCTGAATTTATATTGCTGCCCAAGAAACAAGGAGCAAAGAACGCGGAGAATATAGAACCATAAGCTTAATGAGCCATTTACTCAAGCTTTTCCTTAAGGTTATCCATCGCAGAATATACAAGATATGCGAAGAGAGAGTAGCAGACACACAATTTGGCTTCATGAAAGGAGTGGGAACAAGAGAAGCACTGTTCAGTATACAAGTATTATTTCAACGGTGTAGGGATATGAATTGCGACATTTATACCTGCTTTGCAGATTATCAAAAGGCGTTTGACAAAATCCAACACCAGAAGATGATACAAGTACTGAAAGGTACCGGAATGGATGATAAAGATCTCAGAATTATACAAAACATGTACTGGAACCAGACAGCTAAAGATGAAACAACAGAGGCAGTTAATATTCTGCGGGGCATATGACAAGGATATATCATCTCCCCTCTAATATTCAATCTGTATTCAGGAGAGATATTTAGAGAAGCTCTGGAAAACGATGATAATGGATTTCTTGTAAACGGTGAACGACTAAATAATATCCGCTATGCAGATGATACCGTCATATTTGCAGATAGTATAGAGGGTCTACTATAGCTAATAAACAAAGTGAATGAAGTAAGTGAACGATATGGGCTAAAAATGAACATCAACAAAACAAAATTTATAGTCATAAGTAAAGAGAAGAAAAACAACTGCCAACTATTTATTAAAAATATGCCAGTAGAACGGGTATCCAAATTTGTCTACCTGGGAACCTTAGTAAACAAACAGTGGGACCACTCACAAGAAATCAGATGTAGAATAGAAAAAGCAAGAGATGCCTTCATCAAAATGTCTAAGCTCTTCAAAAGCCACAACCTCAAATTAGATATCAAAGTGAAAATCCTGCGCTGCTATGTGTTCTATATATTATAATATATTATGGCATGGAATCCTGGACATTGACCGAAGCAACACAAAAGAAACTCAAGGCCTTCGAGATGTGGCTCTACAGAAGAATCCTTAGAATATCATGGGTAGATAGAGTGATCAAAGAAACGGTACTGGAAAGAATGAGGAAGGAAAAAGAGGGCCCGGAAGAAGAAGGATATCATGACTCAAGAACCTAAGGACATAATATTCAAAAACAACCACAGAACTGTTCAAAGCAGCAGTCAACAAGATCATCATAGCCAGGATGCTCGCCAATATTCGAAACGAATAGGCAAGAAGAAGAAGTTGATGTTTTCAACTGGGCAACAAGATTCAAAGATAGAAAGAAATTAAAACACGTGTTATAATGTTGGCAGCACTATCTTCATGTATGGGAAATTTTACTTTCTATAGCGTGTTTATTTATTTAATTTCGTATTGCCTCGAGACTTTTAATACAATGAACGCCAGCATCACGAATTCTACAAATAACTGTACGTGTTAATATCTTTTTTAAATCGGTATTAATCTCGTAACATACTTTTTCTCGTGTTAATTGGCCGATAATCTATTTTTGTCGACAAATATTTTCCGATATCAGGTTAATGCGGTAAAAATAATTCCGATAAGTTACAGAAGGCCGCGAAAAAGTTAGTTCATCAATTATACGAATTACCAAATATGTTTTTGGAATGTATTGTTACGCAGGTTTCGCGACAGAAGCTGTAAATAATGCTGCGCCCACGCTGATCTCATTCAAGTTTATGACACTAACCATCTTTACGATAATTCTCAGACATGATTTCTGAAATTTAATAGGAATTCACGACCACGAACCACTTTTTATTCGAATGTATGTTAGGCCCGGGTATTTATTCTCGGATCGAAATTATCCAGTTCATGAGCGCAAATAATACAAAAATATTCAAACGAACCAGTTGAAATATAAATATTATTTAGCGCAGATGAGCACAAAACTGTAATTAAATTAATGAATTTGTATATGACCGTATAAGAAATTTTATCTAATTTTTCTTAACACTTAATGGTACTGACATTCCCATATGTTAATTTAAAATACTAATTTACCGGTGACATCAAAAAACCATGAAATCAAGGATTACATTAAATCGCATTTAAGAATTTTCGTTAACTAATTTAAAAAATTCGTGTATCAACTGATGTCTTACAAGCCGATCGATTAATCTCCATAATCACTTGCTAGTTAATATGTCGCGGTTCATATAAATTCCTGTACAAAATAGCTGAATTTTTATAAGGCGATATAAAGATTGGATTAGCGGCGGCTTATTTTCTTAACACGCTTCAACTTGGTTGAATTTTTAGTATGGTTTGTACTGAACGTTTTATTGCGGTTTCAAAATATTAGGGCACATTTTATGGTCTCTCGACTAGGCTATCAGGTAGGTGCCTTTAATCATTGTTTCAATTTTTTTTCGACTACTATCACCTTCGCAGACATAACGCTACGTTTGCGCTTTGAAGATTCAGTGCTTAAAAAATTACAAAATCTTGGTGATTTACAACATTTAATTATCCTTTACTAGCATTTTTGAAGTGAATACTTCTTTGGTTTCATGAGAGTGATTTTTCAAGGCCGTGTCACATCACGTCACGATTTATTCAATAAAAACACAACTTAATATAGACAACCACATAAACAGAATAACCTTAGACTATGAGTACAATCATGGAAACTAATCAAAGAACCTCCGAACCCTCTAGAATAGCAACCGCAATATAGAAGTATTTAACTACTTTGCATGTTGTGGATTCGAATTTGGTATTTGAGTTGTGTCTGGGAAGGGGGTATTAGTCATTTTATCTAAGTAATGCTAACTTAAGAGTCCCACCCTAAAGAATAAAGGAAGCTACTTTTAATAACCCAAATTTTATTTTATATTTTGACTAAGAATCATTTAAATCTAACAAACCAAAAAGAAAACAAATATTTATAAATTTTCGGGACATATGTAATTTTATATATTTTATAGGTATTTGTTTACACCCTGTATAGAGTCTATGTATGGGGAACTCGAAAAGCGTAACAGATACAGTGTCGGTCAAATCAGGGCAAAATGTACGTATTTAGTGCTTAACAATATGCCGTATAGAAAGTTTTAAAATTTTCGAAATATTGAAAAATCGTCTTATTTTTTCCTGGGCTTATTTAAAAACGGATTTCAAATTGAGTTGCACTTTAGCATTGTCATCTTTTCCGCTCTATCCAATGGTGATATTGAGCATGGAACCCGACGTTTTGTCTTCAATAGACTTTTTTTTCTTAAATAGAAACTTATTTTTTTTTACCGCTTTTCAGATGATATTGGCGCCATTAATATGAACATGCGTTTTTATATATATATTTTTAATTCTTTTTTAATTTTATTTTTTTTTATTATTGATTTTCCTTTGGGGTAAAAAATAAATGAACCTGTATATTTAATGCTACTATTTTTTTTATTAAAAACAGACTCCAATTTTCCACTTGATAAAAAAAAATTAAATATTTTTATTAAATATAAAAATTTCAAAAGTAACTTAAACTATTTAAGATTACGCCAAAGCAAAATAAGTAATTAAAAATAATTAAAATAAAAACTAAAAAAGAGAATAAAAAAATTAAAAACACATTCATATTACATCATCTGAATAACGATATAAAAAAAATAAATTCGTATTAAAAAAAAGAGAAAGTTGACGATGGCCCCTTAAATACGAAACGTCGGAATCCCAGCTGGATACCACCATTGGATAGTGGGGAAAAGTGGCAATGCAAAAGTGCAATTCAATTTAAAATCCGTTATTAAATAAGCCCAGGAAAAATATAAAACAATTTTTCAAAATTTTGTTTTTTCCGGATATCTCCGAAAGTACTCGGAAGTCTTTTAGATAGTTATAGAAATGCACTAGAAATTGTTTTTTTTAAACTACTATTTACGAATTTCCCGCAAAAGAAAAATTAAGCCACGCATCGCAAGTTGACAACAAAATTTAGTTCATTTAAAAAAATATGTGCCTCACCTTCATAAGCACACAACTGAAGTGAAACTTCTGAAAGAGATGTTAGTAGCTGAGTTTTAATTTCTTTTTGAAGCTTTTTTGTTCTCAACTTTTGCCCCCGGTTTCGCACTTTTTAAAGTTTTTCCATCCCATTTTTTCTCGGAAACCGCGCTTTTCTATTTTTTTTAAGAAAGTTCTTCCTTTATATCGTTTTATAATGCTTTTGTTAACTTTCCGAACAATATTTTCTCTCTCTTCTTTTTATTAATTTTTTGTCTTATTTGGTTCTATAATATTTTAATGAACTTTCCGAATAATCTTTTTTTTTTGTTTTTAATTTTTTTTCTTATTTCATTTTATAATACTTTATTTAACCTTATATTTTTTACCGTTTTTTTTTTAATTTTCCCCATTTTTTAAAAAATTTTGTTATTTTTTTCATAAAGTATTTTTTCTTCCCATTTTTGCCATCCCCGACCTCGTGGCCGAACTTCTTCCCCTTTTTTTGGTCGAAACACTAGTTTCTCCAACTTTTTTCTAATATTTTTTTTTTCATTTCGTTTTATAATACTTTTATTAACTTTCCGAACAATTTTTAAATATAACATACGACTTAAAATTATGTCAAAGCAAAATATATAATAAAAAAAAATAAAATAAAAATTTAAAAAGAGACTAAAAAAATTAAAAACATATTCATATTATATCGTCTGAAAAACGATATAAAAAAATAAAATAAATAAAATTCGAATTAAAAAAAAAGTTGACGATGGCCCCTTAAAGACGAAACGTCGGATTCCAAGCTGGATACCACCATTGGATAGTGGGGAAAAATGGCAATAAAAATGTGCAATTCAATTTGAAACCCGTTTTTAAATAAGCGCAGGAAAATTTTTTCAAAATTTTGTTTTTTCCGGATATCTGCGGAAATACTCGGAAGTCTTGTAGATAGCTATAAAAATGCGTTAGAAAATGTTTTTTTCAAACTAGTATTTTTACGAATTTCCCGCAAAAGAAAACTTATCGTATCCACGTATCGCAAATTGACTATAAAATTTAGTTCCTTTGAAAAAAAAAATATGAGCCACCCCTTTATAAGCACACAACTGAAGTGAAACTTTTGAGAGATTTATTTATTATTTCTTTTTGAAGCTTTTTGTTTTCAACTTTTGCCCCCGTTCGATACTTTTTTTAAGCTTTTCCTTCCCCTTTTTTCCCCGAAAACCGGGCTATTCTATTTTTTTTTAAGTTTTTTCTTTATATCGTTCTATAATACTTTAATGAACTTTCCGAACAATCTTTGTTTTTTTTTTATATTTTTCTTATTTCATTTTATAATACTTTGATTAACCGTACATTTTTTTACCTTTTTTTTAAATTTTTCCCATTTTTCAAAAATTTTTGTTTTTTTTCTGATAAAGTATTTTTTTCTTCCCATTTTTGCCATCCCCGACCTCGTGGCTGAACTCCTTCCCTTTTTTTCGGTCGAAACACGAGTTTCTCCAACTCTTTTTTAATATATATTTTTTTCATTTCGTTTTATAATACTTTTATTAACTTTCCGAACAATTTTTAAACTTTTTACCATTTTTTCCGAAAAATTATGGGTATCTGGTAAGGTGAGAGGCGTATAATTCCCGCCCCCTACTAATGACACCGTGCGACGAGGTCATCGCTTGTCTGATTTTTGATCCGAGCCTACGTTGCAGAGATATCGGCAAAAAACGGGGTTTTCCGCGAAATCCCCTTTAAATTAGAGCCCCAGTCCCCTCCAATTAGAGCCCCGGTCCCCTCCTCCATTTCCGAAAACTTTTTACCTTTTTTTCAAATTTTCCCCATTTTTCAAAAATTTTTGGTTTTTTTTTTCATAAAGTATTTTTTTTCTTCCTATTTTTGCCATCCCCGACCTTGTAACTTTTTTTTAATAATTTTTTTTAATTTCGTGTTATAATTATAATACTTTTATTAACTTTCCGAAATTTTTTTAAATTTTTTGTTGATTTTTTACCATTTCTTCGAAAATTCATGGGTGGCTGGTGGGGTGAGGGGGGTATAAGTCCCGCCTCCCCACTAAAGATCCCGTGCGACGAAGTCATCGCTTGTTCGATTTTCGATCCGAGGCTCCGTTGCAGAGATATTGGCAAAAAACGGTTTTTTCCCCGAAATACCCTTTAAATTAGAGCCCCGTTCCCCTCCTCCATTTCCGTACATTTTATCCCGGCTACATGACCTAAAAATTTCAACCCTCTAGCTATGCTGGGCGATTCACCTTGATAACCGTTTCAACTTTGATAAGTGTTTCACTTTGATAAGTCTTTCATTTTTTTCTGACTTTACCCTCCATAAAAAGAAATTTCACTTCAAAAGAGTTTTTTTCGGTGAGCCGTAAAATACCATTATTTACAAAATAATTGAGAAACTCCCATATATTATTAAATAATTATTTTGACCTAAGATGGGCACTGAGAGCATCAAAAAAGCAGTATTTAGACGATTTCTCTTAAAAGAAAAATTGTCTCACGTATCGGCAAAATAATTTGATTCTTCAAAAATATATATTTGGTTTGGTTTCTTTTTCGTTGTAAGTTGCAGCTAGTTTGAAGCTATATAGGCCGAGAACTATACATTTCTTAAATATTCCGAAAATTTCAAAAAAAATCTAAAATTCCATTAACGGTTTAACCCTGCGTTATACAGATCAGATTTGCCTTCTGGATGTGAAGGAAAAACTACACGAGTAGCTTATCTGTATCAAGAAACATAAAGAGCTATCAAATAGTTTAGTAAAACCAGTTATTTTGTTGCAAAATAATAAACCGAAACAGATCTAATCGACCGTTGTCCAAAGCATTTTCAGTTTACTCAACCGGCATGGCGTCGCTGCTAAAATGCTCCGAAACATTTATGTCCGATCAATATGGAGAGCAAAGAATGCCGAAGCAATTATTTTATATGATTATTTAAAGTTGAACGTAATAAAGATAACCCGAACTTAAACTTAACATAAACGAAGACGAGTTAAACAAATTCCGCGGCATAAAATCGAAATGGCCTATTTACGTGTAAGATCGCAACAAAAGTAGTATTTTGTACGAGAATATCTCGGGTTTATATCCGCTAATTGTATGTGCGAATTAAATTTGTCCGTAATTGATTTCCAAATAACTTTGGGCATGCATTAACTTATTTTTAGATAAGCTATGGCACGAAATAGAAGTAGCGGCAACAACGCGGTGTGTTTATCCTGGATGTGTTAATACCCGGATCCGTATTTATCCATAAAATATAATTAAAATGCCGGATTCATATTTATATATTTTTGGGGCCAAAAAAGTCTTACTTTGTAAATTCCTCGGCACAGGCTTTTATGGGTATTCCTATGCAATTTTTAGCGCCGAGACAGAATTTGTAACTTCGCACCAAAATTCCTATCGGCAACGCTCCATTTCTGATGCATTTTAGCGAAAAAGTTATATTTTTGAAATTTGTAGAGCAGAAAAATGTTCACAAGAAACATGCAGCGAGACGTTCGAAGGACCAAAAGTCGCACCTCAGCAGCATGCTCCTACAACGTTCCGGTGCTTGACCTTGATTCCAGCTGCTCTCTTGTGGTGGAAATATGCATCAATTCATTGAAATGTTGAAAGGCAAGATTATAGCTCAAAATTTTGAAGGTTGCCAGGCTCCAGAAGAAGCTCACAGTCTTATTGTCTGTACAGTCATAGAAGTAGCAGAACAATTTAATCTTCATATAAGAGAGGATGTCGACTTGCTAGTTTTATAGACCGCCCTGTGTAGAGACCCCAAGATTCACTTCTATACCTCAGCTCATAGTTTTGAAGACAGCTATCACCAAGAACTTTCTGTTCATACATGCATTTAGTGGCGGGAACACCAATACGAGATAATCAAATTTTGTATTTATTTGAAGAATTATACCAAATTTGATTATCGCAAACAGTATTTGACATATTAGTATTATTATCTTAGTAAATTAGTACATAAGCAATCAAACAAATTAGTTAATAAATTATTTAAAATTCGTAAGTTAATTTTTATCCATCAATCAACAGGAGCTAATCAAATTTTGTATTTATTTCAAGTATTATAACAAATATGAATATCGCAAACAGTATTTGATATATTAGCATTATTATTTCATTAAATCAGTTCATGAGAGAGCCAACAAACTAGTTAATAAGTTATTTAAAATTCGTAAGTTAATATTTTATCCGTCAATCAATAGGAGAAAATCAAATTTTGTATTTATTTGAAGTATTATACCAAACGTGAATATCGCAAACAGTATTTGACCTATTAGGATAATTATTTCACTAAATAGTACATAAGCAAGCTATCAAACTGGTTAATAAACTATTTTAAATTCGTAAGTTAATATTTTATCCATCAATCAATAGAAGCTAATCAAATTTTGTATTTATTTGAAGTATTATACCAAATATGAATATCGCAAACAGTATTTGATATAACAGCATTATTATTTCATTAAATTAGTATATAAGCGAGCCAACAAACTAGTAAATAAGTTATTTAAAATTCGTAAGTTATTATTTTATCCGTCAATCAATAGGAGATAATAAAATTTTGTATTTATTTGAGGTATTATACTAAATGTGGATATCGCAAACAGTATTTGACATATTAGGATAATTATTTTATTAAATAGTACATAAGCAAGCTAACAAACTAGTTAATAAATTATGTAAAATTCGTAAGTTAATCTTTTATCCATCAATCATTGGGAGATAAATAAAATTTTGTATTTATTTGAAGCATTATACCAAATGTGAATATCGCAAGCAGTATTTGACATATCAGGATTAATATTTTATTAAATTAGTACATAAGCAAGCATACAATCCAGTTAATAAATTATTTAAAATTCGTAAGTTAATCTTTTATCCATCAGTCAATATGAGCTAATCAAATGTTGTATTTATTTGAAGTATCATACCAAAGGCGAATATCGCAAACAGTATTTGACATATTAGGATTATTATTTTATTGAATTAGTACACAAGCAAGCATACAAACTAAACTGCTGGCCATTTGCTTTCGAGCAAGGAAAATTTCGCCTAAATTTAAAACTAAATATTTTCTTAACCAGACATGATATCGACCTACGATTTTTAATGATTAATAGACTTATCCCTTAGGAAACACTTTCCAATGTTGGATTTTTTTAAACTTTCAAAAAATATTATATACAGGGTGTGAAAAAAGACGGTGATTTTTGCTCCAATTTCAATAGCATGCAACTTTCACATTATTTTTTTTAAATTTCGTCACTGTACGTCAATTGAATCACTGGTCCATAGCAAAGAAAGTAGTTTGTCAAATTTTTGATATCTGCTATATTTTAAGAGATATTGATTTTTTTGTAAAACCTTGTTTTTTTCAACTTTTCGGTAGCTAGACCCCACTGTGCGTTATATCGTGCAAATTTTATAAGTGATTATCATTACACCTTACGAAAAGCTTTTTTATGTTCAGTAAAAAAACTGTACCTATATGTTCTGATGTGCAGTGGCGTACTTATAATCACTTACACTATGGTTTATTAGTATCTCACAATTTTTCCCGATTGTTTTGTATTGGAAAGTACTAGCCTCTAGATTAAGCAAGTTTTATCTTTAATATTCCACTGTATCTACATGTATATTTTACAGTGTGTCTAAAATTTGTTTTTAATTATAATTTTTTAATTTAATTTTTGGAAAAATGTTATTTATTTATTTCTAATACAGTACTATTCCTAAAATTAAACATGTTTTAAAAATCCTTAAAAATAAATATCACTAGTTTGATTTTGCGAGCGAGTACTTTCCAATACAAAACAATCGTGAAAAATTGTGAGATACTCATAAACCATAGCCATATAGTGATTATAAGTATGCCACTGCGCATCACAACATTTAGGTACAATTTTTTTACTGATCATAAACAAGCTTCTCATAAGGTATAATAATCACTTGCAAAGTTTGCACTATGCAACGCACAGTGTGGTCTAACTACCAAAAAGTGGAAAAAACAAGGTTTTTTAAAAAAATCTCTATCTTTTAAAATATAGCAGAAATCAAAAATTTGACAGATCACTTTCTTTGCTATGGACAAGTGATTCAATTGATGTACAGTGACAAAATTTAAAAAAATTACTATGAAAGTTACATGCTATTGAAATTGGAGCATAAATCATCGTCTTCTTTGACACCCTGTATATAAAAATTTTTGACAGTTTAAAAAAATTCGACATTGGAAATTTTCTCTTAAGGGACAAATCTATTAACCATTAAAAACCAGAGATCGATATCATGTCTGGTTAAGAACATATTTAGTTTTAAATTTAGGCGAAATTTTTGTTGCTCGAAAGCAAATGGCCAGCAGTTTAGTTAATTAATTATTTAAAAATCGTAAGTTCATTTTTTATCCATCAATCCATATGAGATAATCAAATTTTGTATTTATTTAAAGTATTATACCAAATGTGAATATCGTAAACATTATTCAACATATTAGGATTATTATTCTATTGAATTAAATTAATAAAAATTTTTGCAATTCTTGGCAAAATCGAGAAGACATCAGAAATTAACCACAAAGAGAGTTACAGAATTTAGAAATTCCCGAAATACAAACTACAATATTTAAAGAACTTGTTATCGAATCTGATAAATCGATGGGATGCTATTCAGGGATCCGAAACGTTCCGAACTGGGAACTTATTTTCATGGTTTGATATCTAATGTTGCACTGAACGCGATTTTTATATCGAATTATTTAGATTTTTAGCAGTTATATGCGATGCAGAAAAAGAGTGTAGCAAATTTGTATGAAGTTTTCATCGAAACATTTCGCTCGTTTTCGGTTCTCCTAATTAAATTACATTTTTTATCGGGTTGATATTTTACAAAAACCTTTTGTGAAGTGATTGCCCAGAACCTCTACGAAGTATTAGGTACTATTTTTGGTACAGATTCTCCGTAAGGTGGCCTGCCGGGGTTGTTTACGCTACTCTAATGGCGGCATTTTGTGTTCAGTTTAATTTTACTGACAGTGTTGTTTATTTTAGCTTAGAGCTGATTTGTAGGTCTAAGTAAGTGACTTAGATTGAAAATTAGTGAAAAATATATAGTTGCATAAGCTTAGTTTGGAAAGGTGGTAAGTCGGTACCCATTTTTATATTTATTTATTAATCTAATAAGACATTTTACTTAAATATGATATGAATTTGAACTGACCAAGTACTAAGGCTATTACCGGTTCAAAAAAACTTATCTTTGGACAATAATTACAAAGTAACAAAATATAACGGTATGTCATTTCGCTAGATATAACAAAACAAGTTGCGAAAGAAAGATACTCATATTCACAATTCTTGAACATATTTTTATACATACAGAGTGCATCATAAAGGTGGAAATAAAAACCCGACTTGACTTTTTTTGGGTACATTTTCTGGAAGATCTTTGTAGACACCGTTCTTCAAATAACCCAATAAGAAGAAGTCCAGTAGATTTAAAACAGGGGATCAAGGTGGCCATTCTAGTGCAATCCGTCTTCTAATCAGCCTCCCTGGAAATGGTTGTAGATATAGAAACTGCATTGCTTCCCCTGCGTTCATGCCCACGTTGTTAATATTTCCAAAATTAGTGCAAAGGAGAGGCACGAGGCCGAAGGAAGCTTTGACAACTTTGTCAAAGCTTTTCAATAAACTTATTTTTTTATAACATCTTCTGGTTGGGTAAGCTTTGATTTCTTCTAGTTAGCTTAGCTAGAATCATCAGCCTTAGTTTAATCAGAATTATGTAAATACAATCCAAATTATATTAATTAACATTAGGCAGAGGCAAAAGATAAGAAAATTAATTTATCGTAAAACTATTGCAATTATTATCTTATGATATGACAACCGTGTGTAGTGAGCGCCAATATATTTCGATGTCTCGTCGGTTTTTGGTCACGTACTCGTCCGGGCAAACTGGTTATTACGGCCGATTTTTCCAAAAAAAAAATGTATGTGGGAAAGCAATATATTATCCAAATATGTAACTGGAATTGCTGAAGATCTCAAAACATTGGTAAAATCATGAGTTTCTAAACTAAAAATATTTCAATTTTATTTCTGTTTTCCCCAAAAAAAAAAAAACTATAAAATTGTGTGTAGGCAGATTGCAATCATCTTGACACCACAAGTAATCGGTGGGATAATAGTAGTGAACCAAACAGATACCCGACTACGAAGGGAGCTTTAGCAGTGTTGCCAGACTTTTTCGAATATGCTAAGATTGGATTAGCGATGTACTTTTATTAGTTTATGAGACAGCATTGGTAACTTTCAATTTTTGCTCGTTAGTCATGCGTACGCTCGTCCTTAATCTGGAACTAACACTGACAAATAGCGGAAGCCTATAAGGAGGAGTGCTAGCGCTCTTACTGTGGGCGTCCATTTAGAAAGATGAATTTATAGTAACATCCAGAAGTTTCTATTGCTTAGCACATGCCGACGACTTTGAGATGATTGCAAAAGGCAGATTCGCATGTAATGGTTATGGAGCTCACACAACTATAGCTCTATTATCAACAGATGGTGTAAGGAGGAGAGAAACTTCCAGAACCAGGCTCGTACATACTTAGCTTTGATTATTGTAAATACTTGACATTAACACTTTTTCTAATTGAAATGTTTTTATAAACGGGTGAAAGTGTTTTTCTAGTTATGTTATGGTTTGTAACCTGTTACATTCATTTACCAATATAAACTTTAGATTTCTACTTTAAATTAGCTTGTTTATTATTTTGTCTCACTAAATATTTGAACAAAGTCATAAAATAAATTCTAATACCCAACACTGATGCAGTCAGTCCTAGAAAAATATCTTTATTACCCATTGTTCTCGGCAAACATACCTGATGAGTTCAACTATAAATGTGTTAAAGCTACCTGCATTTTATTGGAATATATACCCCTAAAAACAAATTGGTCGCATTTTATGTCATCTCACCCTGTACTCAAGAAAATGCCTTTACATTTATAATGAAGGTGTTGTGCTATCAGGCATCAATAAACAGAGTATAATCGATAGTACAGAAGAACTTTGGAATGACTGAATGGAAGCATACTAACCCGACGCATTATTTGACAGTAAATCTTAAAAATGTGGGCGGGGCGATGACGCAAGGTCGAACGAATTCCTATGAAGGCGTGGCAGTGTTGTCATATCTTCCAATTCATCTTTGGGATATATGCCTGTGGGTATTTGCAACACTGCAATTTACGCTAATAATTTTTGATATCTGGACAATTTGCGATCTTACTAGTACGTGGTTGCAATAAGTGCTCGCTTAAGCACACTAGTAATTTAGGACAATTGAACCCAAAAAGGCTTTCATTTAGCGACTGGAGAGATATTTCTGTGTATCCCAAAACATTTTATAAGAATATTTAAATCGTAATCAGATTTTTGTTGAAACGATCTCTTAAGAAATAACGATAATTTCAAAATAAGAAGTATAGAGGTTATGGAATATTTGCACTTTTCATATTTATTTATGATGGCCTTTCTTAGTATTTAGAGTAACGCAGTACCGGACATATGCATATATTATTTTCTTATTTTAGTGAAAAATACCACCCAGGCAAGCGCTTTTCATACAGTAAATGTAACTAATATGAGCACACAGGATGACAAATTTATTATTAAACAACTCTTAAGAGAATCTAAGAAATTAGTTTCAAACAACCTTTACTGAAAATAAAATAAAGTTTTCATAAAGCCCGATGGCTAATAATTTAAAGTTAATTGCAGGGGCTTAAATTACGGCTACTTATTGTACCCAACCTAATGGAAATAATCTTACTTTCGAAAATTGACCGTTTGCTACTCATTTAACTAAGTATTTGTCCTTTGCAGCCAGAAATATTCGGTCGGGTTCAAACTTTTACGTTAATGACCCTTTAGACATTCCGACATTTTACCAGGACCGAACGCAGTCGGAGGAGTTACTCGCATCGAAAAATATTTATTTTCTTCAAACGTCAGTAAATCCGTCATTACTCGACTGTGTAGGCGGCAGTGAAGTTTCGTTTTTCCTCCGCAGGAGCTTTACTTTTCACTTTTCCGCCGGCGGAGGTAAAAGTGTTATCATTCATCATTCACTCCGTTCGGCTGTTAAACACGAGCGCCGCATGAAAAGTATTACTTTTCCTCCATATAAAATAATATACTATTTCTATTTTGGTAGTAAAATTTTGATTTTTTTATTCCATGTAACAAATAGTTTTTTTCTTCAAACGTCAGTAAATCCGTCATTACTCGACTGTGTAGGCGGCAGTGAAGTTTCATTTTTCCTCCGCCGGAGCTTTACTTTTCACTTTTCCGCCGGCGGAGGTAAAAGTGTTATCATAGCAACATAGATACAATACAAACAAACATCAAAATAAGCGTCAACAACTCAAGAGTTATTAAACTAAAATTTGTATTTATCACTCAATGTGTGACTGCATTTCTAAAAATCACTAATTTAGGAACAAATTGGTTATTATTTAATCGAACTTACTCAATAACTGCTTATCAATACGGAATTAAAACGCAATCGAAAACGCAATTTTAAAAATATAATTATTGTTAACAGTGTCTACTGACAGCTTTATGTTACATTACTATAGCAACAACCTGAGCCTATTCACCGACACCGCACCGGTCTAAGCCGCCTTGCGAACCCACTTATCTTTAATAATAATTATTATTACTATTAAAAAGAGACTTTTTGCATTAATTTGTCGACATTTGCAGAAAAAACAGCATATTTTATTTGGAGGAAAAGTTACTTTTCATGGCTTGCTCTCTATTACCAGCCTCACTCCGTTCGGCTGTTAAACACGAGCGCGCCATGAAAAGTATTACTTTTCCTCCATATAAAATAATATACTATTTTTCTGATCTACATTTTGAAATAATTTTCGGTATTTAAAGTAAAATATTACCTCAGAATATCCCATAACATCGACAGAAACCGATGCTTATCGCTTAATGAGTCCATATTCGTTGATCCTGCCCCATTTTTCTATTTTGAAATCATTTTAAATGAGATTTCAGGCAAATATATCGACTATTTTACCCCAAAATTATAGGAATTAATATGCTAAAATCAAAATCTTCGAAATCTGCCATATCACCAAACTATATCCGCATTTTTTGTCCCTAGAAATGGCAATATTCCAAGCCATTATTGAAAAGCTTGAAGATAATGAGAAGGTTGCGGGCTTTTATTTTAACCTTTCAAAGGCTTTTGATACGATTGATCACGAGCTTCTATTGATAAAGTTATGGATTGAGAGGTTTGTATTGATTGATTGCTTCCTACTTTGAAAACAGGTGTCAGATCAGGATCTAAACCAATCCCAAGAGGCCCCACATGAATCCCCACTGGGGTATTTGCTTCTCTTTCTTGATAATGAAACTGTTTAATAAGATCAATGCGGACACTGAGTGTTTGTATGTTAATTTCAATTACATGCCTATTCCCAAAGGTGTTTATATGGACTCCAACATTAGCTGGAAACATTTCTTCAATTTAGGCTCAACAGCTTACGTATATTTTTGCATATGTTTAGTCACTATCTACTTTTGAAACATCTTTCTGGAGTTCTTCCCTTTTGTTGACATTTTCAAAACTCAGAAACGCATAAGATTTATGATGGTTTGTCTTCACTCACGAGCATCCTGTAAAGAGTGCTTGGAGCGATCGGGCTGACCACAACCTCAGACTTTGTAGCACTATTTACATTTATTAAAAAAAACTTTGGCTTTTCCCTATCAACAGAGTAGGCTATTGACGATCAGAGATAGAAATGAGCTTCGTATACCTCCACATCGCTCGGCTTTCTTCGAAAGGGGACCCTGTTACCGGGGTATAAGGGTCTTCCAACTTTTGCTGAAGGGTTGAAGGAACCGAGAAGTTTAAGAAAGCAGACTCTACGTTTGCAAAGGAGAAATACTTTCCGGTGGTTTAATGGTCAGTCACGCGGAAGATCCGGGTTCGATTACCGACCGGAGAGCCAAAAAGTAGTAGTTCTACAATAACGACCGTTGAAGTACTACTGCGTTGTGTAAAAGTGTCGTGAAGTGCATCAAGTGTGCATGAGTGGTTTAGTCAGTGTGAGCTTGGTTAACTGAGAATAAGCTGAGATGAAATGCAGTAATATACGAGTAATAATAAAAGGCTAAATATCACCTTAATGTCCACAATAAGCTACAATGTACAATATATTCACCAATCGACGAGCAACGTTCAATCGTTGCGCAATTTATTTTCCAACACAGGGAAAGTTACTTAAAACACTTACTAAGTCTTTCTTAGCTTCTAGATACAATGCACCTCAACTTCTCAAATAAGAATATCTCAAGTGAATTGAGAATATGCAGTAATATGCACAAATAACCTCGGTTGGTAGCGCAATGGCGTCGAGAGTTTATTTTACCTTTCAGAGTAATTTGCACTGGGAAACATCACACTATATGAGTGTGTAAGAGAAATTTTCAATTTAAGAAAAGAGCATGACAGGGATGCTTTCGTAGAAATGCGGTTTTAATACATTCCACAAAATAATAATAATAATAATAATAATAACACGCTATGCTGGAACGCATAGGTAGGCTACACTCCGAGAAATTCAAATAGCACTTATGGGAAACTTTATACAATAATAAAGCAGAGAGAATATTGACCGAGTGCCAAAAACGCCGTTTACCTTTCGGCTTTTTAGAGTGTGAGTGTGAAGTAGTGAGTTTACATACATGGCTGAGTGCCACAGGGAATGCTTACTATAGCGAATTACCTGTGAGAGAATCAGGGAACAACTTCCATGGCTGAGTACCACGCGGAGCGCGGACTATCGCGAGTTACTTGGGAGAGAGTCGGGGAACAAGTCTCATGGCCGGGTGCCACGGGGAGCGCGGAATATCGCTACTTACTTGAGAAAGAGTAGGGGAACAAATCTCTTCAAGAAAATGAGGACGCGTTCTTTTCTTCCTTGGCGCCTGAACTTACCCACATTCCTGAAATATCCCTTCCGTAGAGGGCAACTATTGTAAATATAGAGAAGTTATACAAAAACTTAACATCACCGGTTGTCTAAATTAAAATTATGAATTTTAACACAAACCTGGTCAAAATCGGCTGACTAGTTTTTATAAAATTCGATTATTATAGATCGAAATTTTAGGGACGCTAAATTAACTGTTTCCGGTAGTCGCTGTAGGAACCTGTGTGATTGGTCGGATGCGTTTCTGCTTATAGCCGACCCTAGGTCGTGTTTTGAAATAAGTGAGTTGTGTGGTTCGAAGCAGTTCTGCTTCTAGTTAAACTAATAATGAATAATAATGAATGACAAGAGATGGCGCTAAGAGTATCGCCGCAAGTTTTTAAAGGGCATTGTTTGGAATGCGATATTTAGTGGCGTGAAATATTAATATAATACTAATTAAATCGTTAGATTTGAAAACATATTCAAATGGTTTTTGGGACATGGACAAGGTGACGATACCCTCATTGATATACGTATTAAAGGCCTTAGCCTTTTGTGGCCTGTGGCACACACATAGAAAAAGGAAGATTGGCTGCTCCAGATTATTCAAATGAACGTTCCAGACGTAGACAGGTTTGAGCGTCACATACTATTGCGTAGACAGTTGATTTTTATCCACTACCCAGGAAAAAGTGTGCTGCTAAGATAACAATATATAAGAAAAAAGGAAATTTGAAAATGCTGCTTGTAGAAAATTGATTTGCGCAATACTAACTCAAGGATTCAATAAATCATTTAAAATACACTTTTCCAGATAAGATGCCATGACTAACGCTGCTGTCAGAATTAATTAACGCAGTCTTTTATGATTCAAAGAACTTAATACTTTTGTTTGTTAAATAAAACAGTATAGATGATTTTTATTTAAATATTGAATACTTAGTTACATCAAAATCTCACATGTATGACTAAAAAACAGTGCTAAAGTTCTGATTACGGACCTGTAGATAACGTGTCAGGATTTCTTGAAATTTAGCAACATTTATTTTAGGCTTCTTAATTCTCAGATTGTAAAAATATCGAAATTAATGAATATGATCATGATTTTATTTTTATTGTCCTGTTGCTTCGATTAAATCCAACGAATTTATGTCATGTGTTAATTTAAATAATTATCTAATTCAAGATTATGTGGCTTCGTCTTGTCATTGCAAATATGTAATAACATTTTCTAATTCTGCAGTAGAAAATGTATTATCTAAGGCTAAAATCTTCACAAAATTTTTTTCGTATAAAGCAATTATTCACAAAAATAATTTTTAAAGCGATTTGGGTTCGAAACATTAATAACACAATTTATTAAAAACCTTCAAAAAACCTCCAGTAAAAGAGTAAATACGAGAAATTAAAGAATGCTTATATTAAAAAAAAATAGTTAATATGTGGCAAATGGTAAATATGAAATATAATAGTTACGCCTTTTTTAAAACAGCTTCTTAATTTTTGATTAACTAATTATGAGATGTAAACATAAATTCTGTTGTTAATATGTGATCTTCCAAATATTTCTACCGTATATGATGCTGACATTTTGAGGTTTTTACATAATATTTTTCGCGCCATTTATCCGTCTTTTCGACGTTCGCTTTACAGTTAGATTATATTAATATGCTATTTAAATTGTAGGCCTTGGCATTGTTTGGTCAATAAGAATTACTCTTTTGATAACAAAAAAAAAGCAGTTAAATATAATAATAATCCATTTTTCAGAATTTTGATTTTGATTCAATTTCTTCATACTTTCAACTTTGATTTTAATACTTTATTTCTGCAGTTAATTTGTGTCCTTCAAAATAAATCCATTGTTAAAAAAAATTAACCCAAACTAACTCAGTTTTTTTCAATTTTTAAAAAACTTTTGATGGGGATTGCTGCAGGTGTATTTTTTGAGTAGCCCAAAGTAGCCATTCTCAAACTAAGCCAGGGAGCAGCTTACAGCTGAAAATTCGTCATTTACTTTAATATTTTGCTCTCAGCAGCTGCATTATGGTGGTTTTAATCTATTATTCGCTGCCGCTTTGATTTCCTCTATTCTGCTGATTAATATAGATAAATAGCGTGTGGCCCAGATTTGGTTAACAAATAATAGAAAACTGTTTTATTATTGATTTCACAGAAAATTCTTAATAAAGGAGAAGAGCTAATTATGACAATGCTAAATTAAGTATATTATTTATTTAAAAAATACAAAAAAGGCAAAAATAAAAGTCGAATACCATTTTTTCCAGCAGTGCACCGTTGCGAAGAAAATTCAGGACAAATATTGGAAAAATGTCACAAAATCCCATTTTTCTTAATATTGCACTTAATTCCTTTTGCAGCGATGCACTTTTGTAAAATTATTATTTTACCTTTATTTTTATCTTAATAAATTCTTTACTTTACTCATAAACGTTTTTTGAATTACTTACTTCAAATTTTGTATTTTGTACACCCTTGTAATTTTAGCATTGCTAAGATTTTCTCAAACATTAATATTTATGATTATTGTTCTATTGTCCTCTTACTGTGATTATATCAAACAAATTAATGTCATGTGTCTAGTTGGCAAGATATGGGGCCTAAAACCAAAATGGCTCGGACCAAACTCAATAAAGAGCAAAGGCTGATATGCCTGGGAATAACAGGGGCAATGTCAACGTGCCCTAGCGCAGCCTATGAGATACTGCTGAACATGCCTCCTCTTCATCTCAGCGTGAAGAAAGAGGCAATTATCAGTGCTCACAGGCTATTCCAAATAGGCAAATTCAAGCCTGGAGATTTGACTGGTCACCTGCGCATAAAAGTGGAAAATGCCAGCAAACAAAGTGACCAAATGGCGATGATGACGCCGTGACACCTGCAATAAAATTTGCCCATTAGAAGGGCCAAAGCTTTTTTCTGGACAATTTCATCATTATTTTGGCTGCAAAATATAATGCTCTTGTATTTTCTAGATTAAAAGACATATTTGTTAAAATTTGCTAAAGTTGACCATTTTCGAGATATTATTGCTTGCAGTATCGTATGACAATAAGGATTGTGCCATTTGGCTTTGCGCAAACTCAAGTTAAGTCTAAATTTGGTTGTAAAATAGGTTGATATAGTCCATAGGAAATTGCATAAATAATAAATTAAGAAAACAGATAACATTTTAGAAGGTTCACAGAAAAAAAATGGAATAATAAAACAAAGTGATAAGCTACAAAGCGTATTATTTAAAATAAAAACACTTGAAATAAAAAAGGTATCTTTTAGAGAACAAATGGTTATCATAACTACCACATATCTCCATGCATTTTGAAAGGCGTTTCATGAAAGACTTTTTAACTTTAAAAAGGAATTCTTGCAGTGTTGTTATATTTCTTGATTTTTCAAGCAGGTCAAGTGTATGTTGCATAAAGTGAAATTAGAAATCAACCCCAGCTAATACAAACTAACAAAAACTAACCCAGACGAAGCATACGAAGTAGTTGAGATCATCTTTTCACATAATTGGTCAAATAAAAAAAATACATCGGATTAAAATCGGGGCATCGGGCAGGCTATGGAAGCGGGCCGCTACGTCCTATCCCTTGCTGCGGAAAAGGTGCGTTAAGAAAGTTTCTCACTTACACTATAAAAAGTTCAATAATTTACAAGGTGTTCCATTAAAGAGACCAAAAATTTACGGTGTTTTTTTTTTAGACAATTTTAAGAATCATTTTTAAAATAGCACTGACCGATTTGTATTTGTATTATAGGATTTTAGGCCCATTATATTACCTGCATTAAAGCTACTAATTTCTGCTTTAAACTGACACACTTGCAGCAAATATAGATGTTCGAAGAGTGAGAAAAGATCATAAAATGCATAAATTTGTCCCATAAAATATTTTATCTTAATCTGCAGATTTAGAACGTTTTGCATAATCGAAAGAAGGCGAATTGAATAATTTATAAGACTGTTAAATGTCGACTGACAAGTCCGAAATAATCTAGTAATTTACTAGAGCCGAAACTTTAAAACCATTATCATAATCTTTGAAAGTAAGGGACGCAACCTTGAGTATTTTTGAAAGCTTAAATATAAGTAGTTATTCCACAGATGTAGAGATAATGAGGAAATTCTCTTTTCTGACATTTCTTCGGTTAATAAATACTTAAGATCTGTTGCACCCCGAACGTAAATAACCATAAGTTAGTTACTTATGATACGCATTGAAAACGGTAGAAATAAAGCAAGACAATACCTTCCAATATTCTAATTTGTATATTGGATATGTTCCGTTACGTTGGGTCCCAAACTGTCTCGATTGTCCCAAATCTGATTTACAACGTTCAAATACCCATGAAACGACATAAGCCCAATATTGATTTCTTTCTTTTAGAGCTTCTAATCCCTTAAATCGGGCTCCTTACTTGGAAAGATCGAGTTAATGACCGAAGTTTTAAGCCAACACCCTTTGAGGAACAATGAGGCGAAAGACTCGGTCAAATAGAAATATGTCTAGGAAGTTAAGGAATTACAGTTGGTAACTCCCATTTTTATGGCCTTTTAACTAAAAGACGTTGACGTGGTTGAGATTGGGATTGTTTGGGTTTTCAAATTCATACCCAAACGAACATATCTTTCGGCCTCTACACAGAGTACATTTAAACATATATGCTTCTCCCTTTATATTATGGAAACCGTAAGAGATACCAGCACGGACCCGTTAATATGCCGTTAATAAATATCAAAACGATAGCAAAATTCCCAGATTTTAGTACAGTGCCTAAACCGGGCATGAACTTGTATTACTAATTAAGCTAATTATTCGCTTCTTACTTCGCAAATTTACGTAGGCGTTCCAAGCAGATGGTGTAGATAGATTTTTATGCTTATATACCTACATACATAGTTTAGAAGATGAATGAAATTTCCCATAGAGTGAAAGGCTTAGGGCATTCATCAAAAATGGAATGAAACCATAAACACTACCTGTAACTCCGTTCTTTTCGATAACGGTTTACCCCTTCTAGGAAGGATTTGTTTCAGAAATATTTGCCAGAATTTACTACCAACTCTTTTTTAAATATTTTTCTAGTGGTCATTAAGGAATTATGTGTTATGGAACAATATATTTATAATAAAGCTATTATATATTACTACATAAGTTCCGAAAATGGATGCTTTACTAAATGAGACTTTACGAGCACGCTACGAATTTATTTTGATTGGAAAATGGCCAAAAGATCGGAATATAATATACCTAGAACCCTTTTCGAATTTCTTATATAATAGCCCTGTTTATTTTGAAATTTCGTATCTTTAGTACACCATAAAAACAATCTGCGGCAGCATAAAGATTTGCACCTGAACTATGGATCTTTCCCTTAATTATAACTTCGCAGAATTGTAAAGAGAATCCTGATTTACAAGCAATATTATTCAAATAATCCTTTCTAGTCCTTTATTTTGTATCAAAACCTTTTAAAATTAAATTTATGCTATTATTAATGCGTTTTTAAAATATCTGCTACTTAGCTTCGATTTTAGTTTTATTTCGTAAAATTCTCATTTTTAGACTATAGTTTTGGGGAGTTTTTGTAAACATTCTCACTGCAAGATGCTGATAATTTGAGCTTTTAATTTAATATGTTTCCTATCGTTTGTTCTTCTCGGCCGCAGTGTGTCTTTTGTCTCATATTTTCACTGTTTTATACTATATTAATATGTTTTTTTTTTCTATTTTGATTTGATTTTATGCCATTGTCCTCTTTTTGCCTCGTCCAATTTTGATTCTTATACTATTGTTTTGTTTTGAAATATAGTTTTGTTGTTATCTGCCTCTTTCAAAATATTTACTTTGTATAGTGTTTCTATTTATCAAATATATACAATGTTATTTCTGTCATTTGTTTGTTTTTTGGTGTTTGGTTTTTATATTTTTTTCTCCAAATTATTATATTAATATTTATCTGTAATTTCGAGGTATAACCAGAGCAGCTTCTATTTTGATTCGATCTCATTTAATGTTACCGTTTTCTTCTTTTACTTGGTTCAACTTTAATTTTTATACTTTACATTGTTCGACGATATTGCCTAATATTTTTACTGCCACCTTCTTGCCTTTCGTTCCATATTTTTTCACTGTCTTATTTCACATTAAAACGTTTTTTTATAATCCCAGATAAATCTACACAACCCGATTTTTAGTTTAGATATTACAATAAAAAAGTAAAAGCAAACATAAATATGATAACTAAAGAAACGTTTGTAATTAAAAAATATAAAATATGTTGCTTTGTTGATGTGGTAACATGAAACAACAAAATATATTTTTATTTTTGTTTAATGTATCTGGTTTTTTATCTTGTTTATCTTGATATTTATACCTCAGTTCTGTAAAATTTTGTCATTTTGCCGATTTAATATAATATTTTTCTAATATATGCTCATCTTCCCATTTTGTTACTGCATTGAAGCATTCCAGATTTAAAATCCTTCAATAATATTTGGCAATAAGGAATATTAATCGAAAAATAAAAAATACAAGGAATAAAGGAATGGTTATAATTTAAAAGGCGGGGAATATCTGGCATCAGTAATATGGCAAATTAACGACGTATCTGTTAAAATAACTTCTTAATATTGTTTATTTTCTTTTATTTTATTTAATTCTGATATGTAAACATTTGTTCTGTTGTTAATATGTGCATTTTCAAATATATCTACTATATGGTTGACATTTTGAGATACTTTTGTGCCATATATTCGGTGTTTTGTGTTTCGCTTCATATTCTTTATCTCAGTTAGATTACATTAATATGTTATTTTAATTTTAGTCTTTGAAATAGTTTGGTCAGTAAGAATTACTCGTCTGCCAACAGAGAAAATAAATTCTAATAATAATTAAAACATAATTGATCTATTTCTCAGAATAGCTTTCATTTAATGATACTGTTTTATTTTTCCCCTCGTTCAACTATACTTTTTATATTTTATTTCTGCGGTTAGTCTGTGTCCTCCCAAATAATTTTATTGTGCGGAAATATTATTTGAGAGTTTTTGCTGTTTGTTTTTTGAGTGTTTTGCCTTTCGTTCCATTCTATTACATTATAATATTCAGTTGTTTTTTTTTTATAATTAAATGATACATATTTTAGACTGTCAATAAGACAAATTCAGTATTATATATTCGAAAATAAACTATATTAAAAAAAGTAGAAAAGCAATAATAAATCAGAGAAATAAAGAGGCGCTTGTAGTTAAAAATTATAGCATATGTTGCATCAACGATGTGATCACATAAAACATCAAAATATACTTTTATTTTTGATTACATAGTTACTTTCCTTTCGCCTTGTTTATTTTGATTTTTATACCCTAATTTTATTTCTGATGTATATATGCTTCCAAATAATTTTGTTATAAAATGTTGTCATATTATATAATATTTTTTAGTGTCACTTGTTGGTACTTTCGGTGCTTTTTTCCTTTGTTTCATATTTTGTATGGAAGAATTCCAGACGTGGCACTTTTCAATAACATTCGACAATTAAAGACGTTAAAAGTAAAAGAGAAAATACAAGCAATAAAGAAATGCATATCATTTATAGAACGGCGAATATGATTAAAATATCTTTCTAATTTTATTTATTCTCCATTTATTTTATTTAATTTTGATATATGAGCATTAGATGTGTTGTTAATATGTTCCTTTCCAAATATTTCTACGATAAAGGGCTGATATTTTTCTATTTATTCGTCTTTTAAATGTTGTCTTTCTTTTTTATTCTTTTTCTAAGTTAGATTATATTAATATGGTGATTATAATACATGGTTCAACCATTCATGACGCAATTTAAATTTAAATTATAATTAATTGCGTGTTACTAAGGCTCGTTTTTATAGAGTAATGGTTAACCAATAATTTAGATTTAGGTTAATTTTGCACCTGTTTTCAATGGGCTTACGAATAATAACCCTGTAATTGAAGCCAGAATCTGAAAAGAGAAAGGATATTTAATTTCTTTTCGGAAAATATTCCTGTGATTTTCTGACTTTTACTTTGGAATGGAGTAGCGTATAGTAAACTGCATATTATTAAACTAGTCCTATGAAATTTTAACTTAAGGATTAAGCAGCTATTTCTTGTCAATGTTTAAACATTATACCATTGCATTTTACAGCTTTTGCCCAAAAGTGACCCCCTGTTACATGAAAACTTGAAATAGTCGATTTTTCAGTACGTATTTGTGTATATGTATTTTAGTATGTAATAAATACATTAATTTAGTCTAATAATATATTCAAAGCTAATAAGGGCTCGTTAGAAACATCCCAATGAATATCTAGTTAATATTGGCTAAACATTCATTCTCAATTAATTGAAGAATATCTTCTAAATTCTATAAATAAGAAGAACAGCGAAATCTAACCGGAAGAGTTACTAAGAAACATAATTATATAGATGCAGGTATATAGGGTTTGGAAATTAATTCGTCAATTAAATAGTGTTTAAATATATTCTATATTCTATATTGGTTATTATTGTTCAAAGCGTAGTGAAAAATTCGTTAACACCATGCATCTAGTAAGCCCAAAAAATTAGTAGTCAACAATAGCAATATTTTGTATTAGACGGCTATAAAGGAATCTAGGAAATAACTGGAAATACACTTACTATATTAAAAGGCTTTCAAGAGCCTTTTCCACGGATTAACCTAAGGTTTTAATTAAGGTTAAGCTGTAGCCAACCTTTCTAGGTAACCTTCTCGTTATCTTAAGTCCGCATTTGCAAAGAATAAATAAATGGTTAATATTTTATTTTAACCCCTAGCCAATTCCAGTAGAATACCTGTTCTTTATGTTCAAAAGCCCTGATAGTTAAGGACACAAGAAAATACAAGTTTTTGTTTTAACTGACTGTTAAATAAAAATTCTTCTTATGAATTAGCTCTCAATTGTTCCGTTTGCTATGATATACAGGGCCTTTAGACTAGCTATGACAAACATGAGGTACGATTAAAAAAAAGCGGGAACACGGAACATGCTTTATGAAGGAACTTTTAAGTATGTATTACTAGTGGCAGATATCGAAGCAGCTAAAATCTTCATTCACTGCCAAAATTGGATAAAATTTAAATCTTGGTTATCTAAAGCCCGCTTTAACCACATGAAGTTAAATCACGGATTAAATAATATAGTTTAGCTTAACTTGTAGCCTGGACACCAAGATTACATTTTCCGGTTATAATCTCAGCTTATATAAATTAAACTATGCATAAACCAGTTAATTTAGTTTAAGCTTAGCCTGTAGATTATGTTGGAAGAATGTTTTTCTATATTTTCAAAAACTTTGATAGTTAAGTTCACAATTCTAACCCAAACTAAAGTGAACATAGGTTTTTGTGCTAGTCGGCTGTTGATGTTTCCGGTATAAAAACGTTTTATAACTAATTTTATCGTTAATCCTTGGTATTGTATGTAATACAGGCTACTTATAAGATTGAGGAAAGAACCGAGGTTAAATCGGAAATACGACGTGTACTATATTAGGAAGCTCTTAGCGACGTAATACTAATGGCCGACATCGAAAGAACTGGAAGATTAATTTCCGTGTATTTAGAAAATATTTCTGTGATTTTCTGACTTTTACTTTGGAAAGGAATGGCGCTTAGTCCTAATAATTCTTAACATTATGATTAGGTAATAAACATTATACTATCGTATTTTACAGCTATTGGTGCCTAGTACATTAACGTTTCAAATAAATGATTTCTCAGCACCAGTTGGTGTATAATTCAATATATAAATACATTATTTTAGTTTTATAAATTATTCAAAGTTAATAAGGGCTAGTTAACGTCCCAATTAATATCTAATTTATTTTTGCGTCTGAATTAATCGAGGAAGCTCTTCTATATTCTATAAATAAGAAGAGCAGCGAAATCTGACCGGTACTATTACTAGGAAACTTATATATAGATGCAGATAAAAGGTTTGATAATCCATTCATTAAATAAATAGTGTTTAAATATATTCTAGCGCTAAGTAGTCTAATTCAATTATCACTTGATATATGCCCCTTTTTTATTTGTAAATTTACTCTATATTGATTATTATGGTTCAAATCATAGTGAACAATTCGTTAAGACCTGTATTTAGTAAACCGAAAAAATAAGTAGAGTCAACAATAACCATATTTTGTGTTAGACGGCTATAATACAAATTTAGATATAGTTGAAATATGAAATCTGGGAATACACTTACTATATTAAAAGGCTTTCAAGAGCTTTTCCACGGATTAACCTAAGGTTTTAATTAAGGTTAAGCTGTAGTCATCTTTTCTAGGTAACTTTTTCGTTATCTTAAGCCGGCATTTGTAAAGAATATGAAGAAATTGTTAACATTTTATTTTAACCCGTTCCAGAAGGATACCTTTCCTTTATGTTCAAAAGTCCTGATAGTTAAGGCCACAAGAAAATACAAGTTTATGTTCTAACCGACTGTTCAATAAAAATTCTTCTTTAGTTCTCAATTCTTTCATTTTCCATGATATACAGGGTGTTTAGAATATCTATGGCAAACATAAGTTACGATTTAAAAAAGCGGGAATACGGAATATGCTTTACGAAGAAACTTTTAAGTACTAAAGCAACTAGAATCTTTATTCATTGTCAAAATAGGATGAAATCTAAATCTTGCATATCTAAAGCCCGCTTTAACAACATGAAGTTAAATCACGGATTAAATAATTGAGTTTGGCTTAACTTGTTGCCTGGACATCAAGATCATATTTTCCTGTTACAATTTCAGCTTATATAAATTAATTAGAGATGAACCAGTTATTTTAATTTAAGTTTAGTCTATGGCTTATGTTAGAAGAATGCTTTTTCTATTTTCAAAAACTTTGATAGTTAAGTTCACAAATGTAACCCAAACTAAAGATAATATAAGTTTTTATTCTAATCGGCTGTTGATGTCTCTGGTATAAAAACGTTTTAACTCATTTTATCGTTAATCTTGATATACAGGGTATTTAGAAGACTGAGGAAAGAAACTTAGGTGATGTAAAATTTTAAAAGGATTGGAAATACGGCGTGTACTATATTAGGAAACTCTGAGCGACGTAATACTAGCGGCCGACATCGAAAGAACTGGAAGCTTGATTTGCAACAATAAGACATCCTAGGGCCGCTTTTATATGCTAAAGCTAAACCGCTGATTAAACTGAAGCTTAAATTAGTACAGCTTGATCTGTAGCCAATGTAGGCTATCTATTATGTGATTTTTAAAGCCTGCGATTAAAAATAAGAGAATTTTAATTGGTTATACTTTTAATGGGCTTGAATTTCATAGTCCCGATACTTGAGGATAGTTTAGGTTAGTGAGAAGAAACCGGCTAAAAGTATCTGTTCTAATTGGCTGTTGATCTTTCTGTTTTAAGAATCGATCATCTTTACTTAGATGATATAAAGGATGTAGAAAATCTATGACAAACACTCGGGCAAGGTGAAGCTAAATAAAAACAATTGAAAATAGGCGATATCACATTGCAAAGCTCTCATGAACCTGCTGGATAGGATGTTTCAAGTATATAATGTGGAAAAAATAAAGTGGAACAGAACGCAACAATAAAGTTTCTTTCAATGTATTTAAGGTAATTTTTCTCGAAAATTGTATAAAGTAGAAATTTTTATGTGATTTTGTCAAAACATTATTAGTTTTCATTTTCCCACGCCCATGGTTTACTTTATATAATTTGAAGGAGATTGATAAATAATTGAAAAAAAAAATCCATATTTAATTGCCCCTATTGGAAAAGCGACTGCCTAACTCACACAAGCTGAATTTCCATACCCAAAGTTACATGATATTTATTATTTATTAACGAAAGTGAAATAAATAATCATTATTCGAAAATATTATCATCGTTATTTTTTTTATCATTTTGACGCCCTCAAACTTGCGCCCAACATTTTTATTGCTACGTTCCTCTGGCAATCGCTCGTTGATATCTCCTGAGAAATTTGGCTTAATCGCCTGTGGAACTCCTTCAGGAAAACCGCTACATTTAGTCGTGAGGGCTAATTAGTTGTTAGCGATAATATATAGGTACCTTAAAAATCTTCTTTATATGAAGCAATTAATGAAAGTAAAATAACTTTGAATTATTCCGTCTAATCATTACACGAAAATATAATACACGTAATACAGATCTGGAACATCTATGGCATAAATTGAAAAGCTAATTCGTCAATTCGAGATAAAAGTAAAGCGATGAGAATATTAGAAGCTACAGTCTAAATATGAAAATTTTAGGGCAGGCGGTCTCGAAAATCACACATCCTCGCAACACAAAATTAAAATATTAACGAAATTTAATCTCGGATATTTATACTTTGATAGCCCACAATTTTGACGGCCCGAAACTTTTTTATTCGTACGTTCCTCTGACACTCGCTCGTTCATATCTCCTGAGGAATATTGCTTAATTGCCTGTTGAACTCTTTCAGGAAAACCGCTACTTTTAGTCGTTTGAGCCAATTAGTTTTTAATAATAGTATATAGGTTCGTACCCTAAAATCTCCTTTATTTGAGGCAATTAATGAAAGTAAAGTATATTTGAATTATTCTGCCTAATCCTTACACGAAAATATTAATCCTTAGCGGTAATACAGATCCTCGATTTAAAAAGCTAAATCGTCAAATCGAGATAAAAGTAAAGCGATGAGAATATTAGAAGCTTTTAAGAGTCTAAATTAGAAAATTTAAGGGCAAGCGATCTCGAAAACCGCACACCCTCGCAACACACTATAAAAAAATTACCGAAATTTAATATGTGCTTTAATATCCCTCAATGCACCGTTTTTTGTTAATTTTTTTTGATCATTTTGACGCCCCGAAACTTGCGCCCAACATTTTTATTGGTACGTTCCTCTGACAATCGCGCGTTGATATCTCCTGCGGAAAATTGCTTAATCGCCTGTTGAACTCTTTCAAGAATACCGCTACTTTTAGTCGTTTGAGCCAATTAATTGTTAACAATAATATATAGGTTCGTACCTTAAAATCTCCTTTATACGAAGCAATATCGCAATTTCCTAGTGCGCCACCACTATAATTCTGAACGGTCATCCGGATCCTTCACGCTTATATCATTTCCAAGGAAATTATACCTTTGAGTCTCTGGTACAGGTATATCACAGTCACTAAAATAATTCAAAATATCCTCTGTCCTCACAAATAATCCATCGGGAGTAACTAATACAAATTAATAAATCCACAAAAAAATATGTCAACAATAATAAACTCGGCCGCCGCTTGCACACCCCCGAAATCGACTAAACAAGGACAGTCTTTCTCGCCAGCCCGTAGAGTCGAACAAGGACCGAACGATCGACAACCGACTGACTCGTGTACTGCAGTCAATTGTTTTGAACCTTGCCGACAACGTTCAGTCTACTTCGATCGAAGATCGAGCAAGGAATGAGTCAGGTTATGATTTCGAAAAGGATGCTCACGACAATCTCGATAGAGGGGACACTTCTTAGGCTCGTGAAGATGGTATAGCACCGAGGAGTGAGCGGCAGGGGGGTGGGGTATACGCTCGTCAAAGTGGGGAGAGTGGGCGGAGCTTCGTCGGATCCGAGGGTCGGAGGATTTTTGGTTTGCGTTAGTTAGATGGTCGAGATGCTGATTCGAGTTGATGGTGATGCAATTTTGTGTATTAGCCACCTGGATAATTGATGGGCTGTCGGGAAGCGTCGATATTCATTTGTTTTATGGGTTTTGGAAATTATTGCAGAAATGTCAAATGGCGCGATTTGTTTTCGGAAGTTTCTTTTCTAATTGGCTGTTGACATCTCTGCGATAAAAATATTACTGTCTTGAAGAATTGAAAGGCATAGCATTTGCCTTAGTTTGGCGACATGCATTTATAGTCTCGATAAAAATATGGAATAAACTGCTAAGCGGTGAAAATATGTCTTTCTATTTTGCGCTCAAAATGATTCCATTTCGCACGAAAAGGAACAGAAGAGCCACCTTTCGACACTACTTTTGTTGACTGGTCGCTGTGATATAACAAAATTGTTCCACTACCAAAAATTGCGACCCCGTTTAAATGGAATTTCTACTAATAACAACGATACACGGGCAGCGTATTGGTATTCTCTACCACAGTATACTATGGCTTCGTCTTACGCGCAAATACAGGAGACAAAGTATTCTGCGATTCAGAGCATGGCTATATTTTTAGCTTTTTATAAATCGTAACTATTTAGAAAGGGTTTGAAAACAGGTAAAAGTTGTTACTATCTATATCGCGATTCAGGGACTTAGAAGTTTTTTTTTTGTAACAATAATACAATGTCAAAAAATGGTTGAACATTTTATATTAATGTTATTGAATATAAACATGGAATAATAGGGTCAAATGAAAATGTAATAAATGAAACACCGTTGAATTATTAATGATTTTTAGCATTTGGTTGATTTTTTAAAATATTATTTGCCAAGTTACGTTCTCGTTTGAAAGTTTTCTTCAGTTCTATATTAGAAGGTCTTCCTGATTGAACACGTTTCTTCCCAGATGGTAGGCCACTTCGGCCTCGTCTTGTACTGATAGATGTAGGTTGTACTCCTATTTACTTACTGTATATAACCTTTTCTTAAATTGCAAAATAGATTGGTTGGATTTTTAATTTTGCTTAATTCAGCATTTGTCTTAATAATACAGTTTGTCACTTCTACGGTCTTATTTTGTAATGCCATTTCTATCAACCTATTAAAATTGCCTTTTAAGTTCTCTACTGCGGAACTGTGTTTTTCAGTAACTTTAGAGTGGTTTATTTCTGAAGCTGAAACGGGTTCGGATAAAATATGTTCAGTTTCGTTAGTTCGTTGATTTTCGTTACAAAATGCAGTCTCGAGATTTTTTTCCGAATGATCCTGATCCATACTCTCAAAAAAGTCAGTTGAAACATCGGGTCCTAAAGTTAGCTTAGCTAATATTGTCTTGTCGGCTGCAGTAAGTAAAGGGACGTTGGAAAGAAATACTCCAAATTGTTGTTGAACAGCGCAAAGGTGTTTGCAAAATTTGCCGCCCATACCAAAAGGACAGTCGCAAACTTCCACAGTGGTATCCACAGTATATAATAGTTTCGTGTCATCAGCATAGTAAGAGTGCTCATAGTAAGAATGCTCATTAATATTTTCACAAAAGAGTTTTTCAGTTTTTTTAGAATGCTTCATATATAGTATTCCATTTCTGGACGAACGACTACTTTTAAATATTAACAAATGTCTTCTGTGATATGATTCAAAGACGTTGCATACAAAATCAAGTAAGGCACATAGGTTGAATGCCTTGCATCTCAGCAGAACAATGTCCTTGAATATGTGGATATATGCTTCGACATAGTTATTGGCATTATTTCCCTTTGTGGTTAGCGTTGCTCGATAACGTAAACACCATTCTTCTCTACGCTGCCAAAGATCATTCATATCATATTCCAAATGTGATAACTTTACTATTTTTCATCAACTTATTGAATAATGCTTCGGTCTCTTGTGAAGTTGATGCATATATAATGCCACGAAACAAAATCATCACCTGTTTTCGGTATTCTTTCGGGATCTAATTGTTACTATTCCATAACAAACGGCAAAAGGCTTGGCAAACATGAAAAATACAAAGAAGCAGTTTCGGTTTCACTTGATCTGATACTGAAAAGACAGAAGTTAGCGCATTTCTTTCCGCCAAACTGTCTTCTGTCATGAATATATCGGAACAACCATTATTACCAAAACCTTTTTTTCTAAGGATTTCTTTGGGTAGGTTGAAGGTAAGAGTATAATTTGCTTCTGTTTGAGATGCATGTAGTATACAGGCCAAGGGTATAGCACCAATTTTGGAAGTGCAATACATGAATGTTATGCATGTGTTCGTTTGGTCACAACAACCACTGGAGTCGACAAACACTATTTCCTTAGCAATTTCCTCTTGGTGAGCTCGAAGCAGTGGCGTTAGTATAACCGCAATAAGGGGATTTTTCTTTATTATTATTTTGATTCCTTCTTTTTTATGGTAACACTCAGCTTTTTCTTCCAAGACCTTCAGGTCTGATGATTCGTATCTGCTTCCAAATTGAGTATATGGGTAAAAGAAAATAAATTATTGTCAAAATTTTAAATAAGTCACGGTTTAAACAGAAAGAGGTAATAAAAAAAAGTTCATATGAACATCGGTTCGAAAATCGTTCGTTTTGGAAATACAGTTTGTTGAATTTAAATTTTTATTTATGTTCCAGGTAGATATATTAAAAAAGTGAATATCTCGTATCTAACAATTAATTAATTATGTTTCGATACATTGGCGTAATCTGTATCAAAGTACATATTTGCAAAATTTTCGAAATTTACTAAATATAGAAAATCTAGGGCAAATAAAAATAAATGATTACTGCTCTCGCAGACGCAGCGGCCCTCTAAGTGATTCATGACAATTTTAAGTTAGTATATTTTGTGTACAATTTTAATTTTTCTTTAAAAATATTAAAAAAGAACTGAAGAACAAAATTATTCAACACTTTTTTATCAAGAATGACCTCCTTCGACACCCCCTTCAGTATGAACAATGGCTTATAAGAGACCCTGTATAGGCAGCGGTTTGAAGCGGATGTAGGTACATAATAATATTTTCTGAATTCAACGCGAAAAAGTAAACAACGAAAGTCAATTTTCAGTCTTGAGGATGAGTATTGACAGGTGACCAGTAGGTATGTTGTATAATTTGAAATATGTTTATTTTTATTACGCATGCATCATAATCAACGATTATCGCACGCTGCAGCGTGCATAAAATGATGTTTATGATACGCCTACTTTTTAAAAGGTTGCTATAGAAACATTTGACCATGTCAAATCTGACAGATTAATATATTCGTCAATATATTAAGTTTAATATTTAAAACATGTTTGAGATTTTGATGCATTCGTAATAAAAAATAGCGTATGATATACGTGTATAAGAGGCCTTTAAAGCCCTTGCGACTTACAAAACACTCCGCTGCGCGTCGTGTTTTGAAATATGGCGCACGTGCTTTAAAGGCCCTCTTATACACTTATATCATAATATACTATTATGTGCATTATCACAAATTTTTGATGGATCGAATTGGTCACTATACTAACACGAATACGAGTAGTATTAAAAATTACTCACTTTCACTTTTCGTACAAGTGCTTAACTTGGCGTTCTGTAGGATTTAGTTGAGCATTAGCTAATACAAACGGCAGTTTGGAACTCTCGTCTTCATAACGAGTCTCCAGTATCATCTCGTGGTAGTTTCTTGCTGTCGCGTTTGTCATACCTTCACTAAAGTAGCGTAAGAATGTTTCACGTACATCTGGTGACATCCTTAAATATCTAAAGGCTTCAGCAACGAATACTCGATGAGAATGATGGAATGTCATCTAAAATATGAAGTACAGGGTTATCCAACGAGAACTAGACAAGGCAATTTTTTGACTTTTCCTGTATTTTTATACAAAAACTGAAATAGCCATCTTATGTAATTTTCTCCCTCGAATTCGGATATTTTCAGCAAAAAAGAGTTGAACATCAAATAAAAGTGCTAAGGGTCACTAGTCAATATTTTTTAAATGGGATGCCATAAAACCAGAAAGATGAAAAAAAATAGAAGGAATCGAGCCAATGTTTAATATTTTACTATAAATCCGAAGAGTTCTATTCCGCAAGCGGTACGAGAAGTAAGGTATGGATCAGGACTCCGCAGAGAAAGCTATGGAACAGTTCACAGAACTTCAAAAAAATGAGGTCTAAAACCATATTGCATCCTTCCCGTTCAATACTTAACAGTACATCAAAAAGAACTTCGATTTCGATTTGTTGCTTCAATGCTGATGAGAGAGCAATACGAAGATTATAATTTATATAATAAAATTTTATGGACTGACGAAGTATCATTTACAACATCGGAGGTATACAATCAGAAAAATACAATATACTGGGCAGTAGTTAGCCCTCATAGATATAAAATGATAAAGTTTCTAGGTATGAGCTCACTTAATGTTTGGTGTGGGATGTTAGAAAATCGAATCACTGGGCCACTATTTTATCGTGGCTCTTTAACAGGCCAAAAATACCTCCACTTTCTTCAAAACGATATCGAGGATTTCTTGGAAAGATTGCCATTGCAAGTCTACAACAATATCATTTGGCTGCAGGATGGTACTCCGCCTCATGCAGATCGAGACGTGGTAACATACTTAAATGAGCATTACAATCAGCGGAGTGGCCGTAACGGAACAATTCATTGGTCACCAAATAGCCCCGATATCACGCCAATGGATACATTTTTATGGGGTCATGTAAAAATGTAGTTTATCAACGACCGAACAGAAGCCTCGAGAATATTCAGCAAAAAATTATAAATGAAATTAATAGACTTAACCAGGACTTAAATATTGTAAGAGATTCCTTGGAGAGACTGAAATGGGGGCATCCGTCGTGTTTTGAAAATAATGGAGGACACATCGAACAATTATATTATTGAGATTAAAGTTATTAAGTTAGTTTATAGTTTTTTTTCTAATATGTTATACTGTTTTTATACGTAAACAATGATAGATATGCAAAAAAACTACCATTATTTGTAACTAATTCGTGAAAAATATAGTATATAAATTTGAAACTTGATTATTTGGTCTTACTGACGGCCGCTTTAAAGCAGATTAAAGATCTAAATTTTGATCTAAAATGATGGATTTTTAATTAAAAAACGCCTTTTTTCTTCAGTCAAGTGAAACGGGTATCCATCTATTAGGTATTAATCGTACGGTAGACGAACATTTTCCGACTTTAAAACTTATATGAGAAATCGGATAAGCACATTAAAAATATGGCATCCCATTTAAAAAAATACCAATGTGACCACTAGCACTTTTATTTGATGTTTAATTGTTTTTTGCTAAACATATCCGGATTCGCGGGAGAAGATTACATAAGATGGCTTTTTCAGTTTTTTTTTATAAAAGTACAGAGAAAGTAAAAAATCGCCTTGTCTAGTCCTCGTTGGACAACCCTTTACATCAGAGAAAAGATACCAATCAATTCGATGCAAGGCCTAATGATTTTCAACTGACAACATCATGCAATTTAATGTAAAAACTTACTTTACTCCAAAACTTATTTTCTACTTTTTAGAGCATTTAAATAAAAGCTTTTTCTTAAAAACATTTTTTTCTTCATACGTCAGTAAATCCGTCATTACACGACTGTGTAGGCGACCGTGAAGTTTCGTTTTTCCTCCGCCGGAGCTTTACTATTCACTTTTCCGCCGGCGAAGGTAAAAGTGTTGTCATAACAACATAGATACAATACAAACAGACAACAAAATAAGCGTCAATAACTCTAGATTTATTAAACTACAATTTGTATTTATCACTCAATTTGTGGCTGCATTTCTAAAAATCACTAATTTAGGAACAAATTGGTTATTATTTAATCGAACTTACTCAATAACTACTTATCAATACGGAATTAAAACGCAATCGGAGACGCAATTTTAACAAAATAATTATTGTTGACAGTGTCCACTGACAGCTTTATGTTACATTACCATAGCAACAACCTGTGCCTATTCGCCGACACCGGCCTAAGCCGCCTTGCGAACCCACTTATCTTTAATAATAATTAGATATTATTACTATTAAAAAGATATATTTTTGCATTAATTTGTCGACATTTGAAGAAAAAACAGCATATTTTATTTGGAGGAAAAGTTAGTTTTCATGGCTTGCTCTCTATTACCAGCCTCACTCCGTTCGACTGTTAAACACGAGCGCGCCATGAAAAGTATCACTTTTCCTCCATATAAAATAATATACTATTTTCTTCAAACGTCAGTAAATCCGTCATTGCTCTACTGTGTAGGCGGCCGCGAAGCTTCATTTTTCCTCCTCCGTAGCTTTACTTTTCTCTTTTTCGCTGGCGGAGGTAAAAGTGTTACCATAGCAACATAGATACAAACAAACAACAAAACAAGTGTCAACAACTCAAGAATTATTAAACTAAAATTTGTATTTACCACTCAATTTGTGCACTGCATTTCTAAAAATCACTAATTTAGGAAAACATTGGTTATTGTTTAATCGAACTTACTCAATAACTGCTTATCAATACGGAATTAAAACGCAATCGGAGACGCAATTAAAAAAAAAATAATTATTGTTGACAGTGTCCACTGACAGCTTTATGTTACATTACTATAGCAACAACCTGTGCCTATTCACTGACACCGGTCTAAGCCGCCTTGCGAACCCACTTATCTTTAATAATAATTAGATATTATTACTATTAAAAAGAGATGTTTTTGCATTAATTTGTCGACATTTGACGAAAAAAAAGCATATTTTATTGCTCTCTATTAACAGCCTCACTCAGTTCGGCTGTTAAACACGAGCGCGCCATGAAAAGTATCACTTTTCCCCCATATAAAATAATATACTACATATTTTTTATATTAATTTATTTTTACTTTTTAGTTACCGCTGGACAGGTTTCTCAGTTTGTTCATCTCATTAAGCGCATCAAAATACACAAAACCACCCCTTTCAGCCCCTTAAGGGATGATTTTTTTTGGCAAATTATTTTTGCTTTTCCTTAGCTATCTAACCCTGAAAACCGTATGTCTCTAGATATCACCGTTCTCGAGATACAAAAAACTACCCTTTTCACCTCCTCCTAGGGGTTGAATCGAGTCATCCCTACCTCGATCCCTACCAAAAAATGCATTGTCATCGGAACTGAATCAACATGCCAAATTTCTATTTCCTGCGATAAAGGGAAGTGGTTCTAATTCAGCTTACAACATTCCACCCGAACAAACATACATACATACATACATTGTAAGTTAAATAAAAGCTTTTAATAATTCTCACATTGTTAATTTTCAGGACTTTTGAATTGAAGACTTCTGCACAACAGCAAATGGTCACAGATAAATACATTTTGAAAGTAGGCAAAGCGACAGGGGGTTTCTATTTGCAAAAGGTCGAACAGAAATGAAATTTTGTGGGATGGTAGAGATAGGTCCCCTGATAGTACATTTAAGTTTGCGACCTCGGGGGGGTGCCGCTCGAGGGGTGGGGGGATGAAAACTCTGCTTCGCGGCGCTTGGAGGAAAGTAGCACCGTTGGAGTAGGTGCTATAAAAAAAAAGTTAAAATAAAATATGTAGAAAACAAAATTACGCACAACTTTGGTTTTATGCACTTTTTCGCTCCGACCAATATTTTCTGCTCTACGGCGCGCCAAACTTGGGGGGTAGTTTGCAAATTTTAACAAAATCAGAGTTTAATCGCGGATTGAATCAAATATGGCTACCAAACAATTCTGGTATATTTTTTTTTCTGTAAGGGTAAGGTTTTCTAAGTAAACTAATGCTTGATTCGTTAAATTTGACCTTATATTATAAAAGATATGATTTTTTGAAGTGCGCCCTTACATACTTGGATATGGGCATTTTTCATCTATCACGATCTACGGTCGATATTTTCTTAGTATTGCTGACCTACAATAACTTTTTTTATTTTAGTGCAAACATAATACAAGAAAGTATAATTTTCAACTCGTTTCCACACCACCCTTGAGGTAGAGCTGATCGGCGCGTTCCACGGTCGATATCGGAGTTTTATGACATTAAATTGAGTCCTCATCGTCCTCTGTTGGATCGGAAACGTTTTCGGCATCTTCTGCGATGTCTTCCTCCAGCAAAATGTGGTTACTAATGTTTTCGCAGGACGTCCCAGTACAGTATAAACACAAATCCGAACATTTCAATCCTGCTTTACGGCAACCACAAGCAGGACCACAACCTTTCTGACATCTACAGGAGATAGTCTTAAGCAGAACCTCTTGAGCTGGTTCCTTTAAGATGCGTATAGCGTCTAGTCCTGTTGCGGTTTTTCGCCATCCATGATCTTCTGGAGTTTTGTGGACTCCCCGCCAGTTTTGAACTTGACAATAGGTTCGTAAGGAATGATGATAGCACGCATCGGATGTTGGTGGCAGTGACGCAAGATTAAAGGAGTTTTTGGAGACGGCCCGTACAAAGTCGGTATACCGCAGAGAATCTAACGTGAGATATTTGCTGTCTGCACCATACTGCCGCAGCATAAACAGTTCGCCAGCGGCTGCTACTTTCGTGAGTTCTGCATTGGGGTCATCAAATACCTCAATCCTCTCGGTTATTGTAGGATTTTTTTCCAAAGTTTTAAGGAATCGAATCTTGCCTTGATTGAATAACGCCGATGTGGTGTCACAACCACTAAAGGCATGTACAAATAAAAGACATTTCGCAATAGATTCATTATATTGGAAGCTCTGGGGTGAATAGAACACATCCTCCTTATTGCTTCTACCCGGCTTGCGAAAGTTAACATTGGGGATTTCTCTGGCTTTAGCAGTCAACAGCACAAGTAAATCTACGTCTTCGGCAATAACGCAAACGGAGGAAAAAGAGGAAGCAAGTTCGATAGCAGTCTGCACAATTAATGTATCTGCATCTTCGACCGCCTGCTTAAAAGTGTAATTCTCTGCTTTCAACTTTATCTGCAGCATTGTAACGAGGCGCCTTTTGTTAAACCTATTCGATAAAACATTTTCTTGCGACACAGTTGGAATCATGGATTCATCGAGGATTACATTCGTGCTGCTTTGAACGGCGGTTTCTTTCAGCAGATTTCGTACCTGCTTCTGTCCCACTTTCGGGATATCCATCAAAAATAACACTAGTATTCGGCCCATAATGCCTTGTAATGTAATGAATGTAATTTGCACAAATGATTGCAAATGAATTTTGACGGCCCCACAGAACACGATGGAGCAAGAAGCCAGTAAATATAACAATAGACAATTTTCGAGCACTATTTTACAAACAATAAAAAAAATTTGGTGTGTGCTTAAGACCGCACGACAGAAGTGAAAACTTCAATTAGCGGGGTCATCGTTTGTCAGAATTTCGATCCCAGCCTTCGTTGCAGAGATATGGGCGAAAAACGGATTTCCCCCCAAAATTCCCCTGTAAACTAGAGCCCCGGTCCCCCCCGTATGGCCTAAGGTGGCCCCCCATAGGGCGCACCTGCCATAAAATTATCGACCCCGTACCTCTTCCCGTTCTCCCAAAATTAATTATTTAAGTTTTTCCTTTCTCCCCCCTCTCCTGGCCAAACGGGAGGAGGTACGGGGTCCCGTTTTCGTCCAGGATTTTATTTTTACCTCGGCTACATCCCCTGAAAATTTCAGCCCTCTACCTATACGGGAACATGCCAGTAGAAGGAGCGTTACGTTACATATCCGAGCATGACGCGTGATGCGTGACGGCTCAGTCTCATTCAACCCCGCAAAAAAAAATTGCAAAACGCGCCTAAAGAAGTTTTCACTTCAAAAATATCGCCCGTAGATCATGATAGATGAAAAATGCCCATATCAGAGTATGTAAGGGCGCACTTCAAAAAATCATAACCTTTATAATATAAGGTCAAATTTAACGAATCAAGCATCAGTTTACTTAGAAAACCTTACTCTTACAGAAAAAAAATATACCAGAATTGTTTGGTACCAATATTTGTTTCAATCCGCGATTAAACTCTGATTTTGTTAAAATTTGCAAACTACCCCCCAAGTTTGGCGCGCCGTAGAGCAAAAAATATTGGTCGGAGCGAAAAAGTGCATAAAACCAAAGTTGTACGTAATTTTGTTTTATACATATTTTATTTGAACTTTTTTTTTTATAGCACCTACTCCAACGGTGCTATTTTCCTCCAAGCGCCGCGAAGCAGAGTTTTCATCCCGCCACCCCTCGAGCGGCACCCCCCCTAGGTCGCAAACTTAGATGTACTATCAGGGGACCTATCTCTACCATCCCACAAAATTTCATTTCTGTTCGACCTTTTGCAAATAGAACCCCATATTTTGTACCCAACGCTTGGCCTAAAGAGTCTTGATAAAGAATAAAAACCGCAATAGTTATTAACAATATAAGGCCTATAAATAGCAAATAACGCCGGCCGTTATATTAAGTCGGCGATCGTTAAATACATCTTTTCGATTGCAATTTCGCTCATGTTATAGTAAAATAACAGTACAGTATGACGAAAAATAAATAATATCCTTTAAGCTGAATAATAAATTATTACCGTCCATGAAGAGACTTACCGTAATACAACTGCTATATCCATTTTTCAAATAAACGTCATTTTTGATTGTATTTCTGTTTACTATTTTCACCAAAAGGTCGATTGCAGCATTGCACTTCTTATCTCTTATTCGAGTATCTTTCCGATTTCGAGTTTTGACTTTATTAAAAGCGTTATACTGGCAGGTAAATACTTTTCTGTACGCGTATCTTTTGGCTGATGGATATGTTTAACGCACAATCCAGCTAGTGCTCGTCTTATCACTAAAATGAGCTAACCACCTGTCACACCAAGCACTGTTATCCACTTCATTATTCTTTTTTAATCTAATTTTTGTTTTGAAACCATCATCTATTAGCCCTAGATGTTCTATTATAGAAGAACTTTGATCACTACACATTTCCACTAAAATATTTTTATAATTCGCCATATTATTATTATTTATGCGTTAACACTTATATAAATTAGTAACACTCTTTAGTCTTCACCCACCGTCTTTATCCGAGGAAAGCAAAAATACTTGCGGATTGTTTGGGTTAGTGTACAGGGGCACAAGAAAAGGAAACTAACCAGGTGCTAACCCAAACTAACTCAAGACATTCCCAAAATCAAGAAAAATATATATAACCTAAAAAAAATAAAAAAACCGACGGGGTTTGAACTTTGGTCAGCGAAGTGAAGGCCAACCATGCAGACCCCTAGACCATCAGGAGACATACAAACGTTTGGTTGCATCGCGAAGACATGGCGCGCACGCAGGAACGAAAATGAGATTGTCAAGCTATCCTGAAATAGCAAAAACATAACCACATTTTTTTAGCTCATAACCAAGCCCCAATAGTGTTGGGATACGCATCGATTTTTTTGAGTATCGATGTTTCGGTTTCGATATTTGATTTAAGCATATTCCTGATCACTGAAAGTAGTTATTGCTCAAATTCATCATCTTAGGTACCATGGCAAGTTTTGCTAGGCACTTTTTTATCATTATCAACTGTTAAATGTCGAATTTCAAACTTAAATGAATATTAGAGAAGAATTTGCTAGATGATTTACTTATTTAAAAAAACTCCTACATTAATTATTGCTATATGAAGGCGACTGAGAGACATAAAAAATGTTTAATATAGTTATGTTCTCAAACGTGGTATACTTTGTCTCATGTAATTGCGCGTAATACGAAGCCATAGTATACTGCGATTCAGAGCACTAGTGCTCTGAATAATAGTATAGAATGCCAATACGCAGCCGGGAAACTGCTGATCGGGTTTTAGAAGACATTTAGCGCACTCGGACGTTAGGAAATTCCCCGCATGTTGGTCTCTTCTTAACTTCGTGCTCGTGCGAAAAATATGGTCTGTTAAAATTAACGTCTTAATATACTATTTCATCGAGTTTATAAATAAATGTTGTCGATCTAAGGCAAATGCTTTGCTTTTAAATTCGTTGTTATCGTACAAAACATTTACAATTAAGATCGCGGAGACACCGACAGGCAATTAGAACAGTAAGTTTTAAAATCGATCGATAAAACAAATAAGTATCGACGCTTCGCGACAGTCCATTAACTATTCAGTTGGATAATAAACAAAATTGCATCACCGTCAGCACAAATTAGCATTTTGACCACCTAACTAATTGATATAAACGAAAAATCTATTTTTTACACTGTTTTTGCACCTCTTTAGCGGGACAACTTGTTTGGAGCATATACTTATAGATACATATATTTAAATGGTATGCTGATTCGTGTAAGCATGTGTGCTTGATACTTCCTTAGGCTCAGTATATACCATTTTTGATAGAGTAGGTGACTATGACAGCAATCTCAACTTCTTCTCAAAGGGCAGAAACCAAAGGTTATAAAATCCATCAGATATATGTAATATGAAGAAAATATCCGGAAATAAAAATCCGGAACGAGCATTAAAGGGAAGCTTAAATGTTGATAATTCTAACGGTTTCTAGGCTCCAGAATAAAAAATATGGATTTATATATGTATTTCAAGATGGCGGCCGAGGGAAAAGTTCCTCCCGACAAGCCTAGTGATAAAACGTTTAAATGTTGCAATAAA
>MU183053.1:0-45970 GCA_016904865.1 Pissodes strobi | reverse complement strand
AGTGCAATAATTCTGTTTCGGTATTGTGGATAAAACTCCGTTTTAGTAGAATTAGACAATAATAAAAAGGCTTTGTGCTTGAACTTTCACTTATCGCGAGCGTTTGATACTGTTCGGCTTAGTTGCATAAAGTTAGGAATATGGAGATAGGCGGCGGCGGCGTGGCGGTCTGCTGAATTGGTTGGGAGCGTACTTAGAGGGTCATCAATTCTATTTATCTTATTTATCAACGACTTAGCGTCTAGTTTTCATGTCTGTTTTATATCTAAATTTGTAGACGATACTAGTCTGATAATACCTAACGGAAATATGGAGTCAAGAAAGGGTAGAACATATTTACAAAGGATGAGTGATTATTGCGAAAAAAATATCTTGCCCTAAACGTTAGCAAAACATGAAAGGTTCGTCACTGCAACGAACATATCCAACAAGGTTCACAATAGGCAGTATCTAAGCACTTTGAACAATGAAGCCAAAATCGTGTTACTGGACCATATGAAGTTTGAGAATAATACAGTTTTGACAAAAATTTCCTGTATCGCTACTCTGTTTCCTTGGGAAAAGGCACCATAACCGTTACTAACTGTAAAGAATGCCTCTCAGTAATTATTAGTCTATTTTGTTGATCTGTAAATGGTTTATTAACAAAATGGCATAAATCACTTTCGAGAATTGTGTCTTTGTTGATATCACGGCGTCTGACGATATTTCATATACGTCTAAGTTCTAGCACACACAAAAGTTAGTTCGCCTGGGATGATGTATGTGGTTTTAACCACCTGAAGTTGTGGTATACTGATCAATTCTTCTGTGTGGTCTTTGCCTTGAGAAATAGAAAAACTGTCCACTCTGTTAACGCGTTTTGACGTAGATGGTTGCAAATTTGAATCAGACTGCGCCTTTGTTATTAAATTTTATTATGCAGAACATAATAAAACATAATTTTTGCTTGGCAGAGGTGTTTTAGGTTCAGTTGAGTTACGCCACTGATTGTCACAGAAATGGCTGTTCGAAGCGATACCTACTAGGTATACCTTTTTCGAGACACAAAATGCCAAGAAATGGGAATTTTTTACTAAAAACTTAAAAGACTGAAGCATAAAAAGTTATGAAGATTTAGATGTAGGCAAAATGCTGCTGTGGGCACGCTCCGCAATGTACACTGAAACTATGATCGGATCTCGCTTTCTCATCCTAAAAAATCCCTAAGTATTAAACTTCGGACAAATCACACTATTATTAAGATAAATAGTAATAAAAAAGTTTAAAAATACTAACTTTGACCCTGGACTAAGGTAAATTGCGCTAGATCCTCATATTTTAGCCCCAGAAATCTACTAGCCATTTGGACAAACATTGCAAAAAATTACACATTTCCAGTTCAATTTAATCAAAAGTCTTAGGCACAAAAAATAATTTATGGATCTTATATAGTGAGCATTATTAAATTAGAGATTTGGGTGGTCTACATAAAGATGGTCTAATCTGTGACTTCCGTAAGTCATTTCAAAAGAGCTACCGAACAATTTAGTGAAATCATTTTAAATCGTCGGCTACCTGATATGTAATTATTTTTAAGAATAATCTCGCTCACGAAACGTGTTCTTTATTTTCGGTCATATCTGATATATACAGGATGGTCAAATGCCTAAATCAAACGTTTACAATATTTTGGTTCGGAGACATGAGGAGGAAACCTGTTTCAACAAACTAAATAATTTATGGCATATATGTGATTAAGTGACCCTGAAAGCTCAATGAAAGACTTTAAACCCACTTGGATGAAAAGCTTAGGGGTTATACATATTTTGACACATTTTGAAGGCGTCTAGTTTAAAATGGTTATAGATATTGAAATGTGGTTTGGACAGAAAAGTCGCTTATTCCCGAACAAATTTTCGACAAAATTAAACATCCAATATTATTATACAGGGAGGCATAAAAATATAATACACCATTTTTAGGGATAGAAAACTTCTTCATTTTGAATAGAAATCCCTAGATATTTTGACACCAGCGGATACCTTAGTTCTTCCTCTTTCCAGAAATACCAGGGTTGAGGCTTTTTCTTGAAAAGTTCAGAATATATGGGTCTCCAACCATAAACTTAAATGACATTATTTATTACTGCTAATGTTTCTATCTTTCCTTTTGATGAGCCGAAATTAAAAAATTTGAAAATATCAAGAGTTTGTTCAAATTGTCATTGCAGTTATACAAAATTGTAACCTTTATCTGAAAAAGGAAAAGCTGTGCTGATATATGCTGAAACAGTTATTAAAATTTAGCGAAGGTTTACAAAAATGCTCACTAAAGAACCCACAAGCAGATATGCTATAAAATTCATGGTGAAATTCCGGATCTCTAATTAGGAAAAAACGAAGTGTAAACGAAAATAAGCTATTGGATGAGACAGTGTTAGAAATGCTGGATCAGCTTTGTCATACTTGAAGACCACTGTTCATAGAATTATGAAAACAATTTTGAGACTGAAAGCGTACAAGACACAAACTTAAAGGAAATCGAAGTAACCGCTAATCTAAAAAGCGAGGAATTCTGTAATGAAGTGCTCAATCTGATTACACGAAGAAATATTTTTGGAAAATTTCATTATGCCCGATGAAACCACATCTTAGTGGGGATCATAAAATCCTCGTGTAGGTATTCGAGGAATATGTAAGAGATTCTCCAAAAATTATGATTTGTTGTGGTTTATCCAGAATAAAAATATACGGTCCTAGTCAGCTCATTACCTGGATAAGCTGGAGCAGTTCTTTCATCCGCAAATTGATCAAGACTACCAAACTAATGGTGACAATGTATTTCTCAAGCAGGATGGCGCACCTCCACATTTCACTTTAATAACTCGTCAATCTTTGCAGCATAAAGTTGATGAGGATGGAGGCCCAATAAACCGAATCCTCAGGTCACCTGAACTGGCTGCACCTGATACATCAAGGATAACGTTTACCTTATACAACCTCAAAATTTAAAGGACCTCAAATATAGTATTCGAGAATATCTCTTGGCAATTTCTTGCGGATGCTTGTAATAATTTGGTGAGGAGATTTATAAAATGCATTGAAGTCGATGAACGTCATTTCGAGCACATTTTATTTTAAGATAATTTTGGTTTCATCTGTCAAATATAATGTTATATTTGAAGATCCATATTTTCTTAACTTTTCAAGAAAAAGACGCAAACCTAGGTACTTCTGGAAAGAGCAAGAACTATCCACTGGTGTTGAAATATCTAGGGGTTTCTGAAGTCTTCTATCTCTGAACATGATGTATTATATTTTTTCCCTTCCTCCATAATACTGAATGTTTAATTTTGTTGAAGAAACTTTGGAGAGTAGGCGACTTTTCTGCCCAAACTGCATTTCAATATCTATAAGCATTTTTAAGTGTTGTGTACAACCTATATTTGAGTTGCAACTTGAGGATCAAGTTAAAGCTTGTTTGCGATACTTGCTCTAGAACCCTAACGGGTTGGTTAAATTGTACGCGCAATGCATATCAATGGTTTGGCGGAAACCCTCAAAACCACGTTAATAATTGTATATTTTGATAAGAAATTACAAAGGGTAGATTGGGAATAATACGGCTTTTTGACTCACGGGCTTTTCGCTAACTGGTATCCGCGGAGCGGCGTCGGCGTCGTTCGAGTTACACCCTCAAATATAAAAATAGCTAATTATTAAAATGGCAATTACCTTTTGGAATAAAAAGGTATTTTCATTTTTAGTTATGCTGTTTCAACCCTTTGAAATTTGACCTTTGTAAATCCTTTTTTATCGACTCCCTACACTTAAAAATCAACCCGTATGTCAAAATACAGCTTTTTGTTAAATATAAAACATATTTTCAATTTTAGAAAGTTGTTTTCACTCCTTGGAATAAATTTTGCAAAATTTCTTCTTTATGTTTTTTTCACGTTCTAAAAATATTATGTCAACATTAAATGGTCCAGTGGTACGAATTCTAACTAATTTTTAATACAGAGTAATTTTGATTTGGGTTAGTTACATTTCTCTCTCAAATATAAAAATGGCACACTGTGAAAAAGGTAGTAAAGCATTAGTTAACTACTCGATGTTCCACGAAGTCTTTTTAAAAAATATTTATTTTAAAATTAATTAATTATTATACAATTATCAACTGACTTTAACTAACTGCCTAACTTCAATTGACTAACTCGTCTGCTGTGAAACAATAATTATTATAATATAAAATAAAAGCAATGTCAGCAGAATTAGTCCTTATCTCTTGGAAGTGGTTACATAACTCCTCCCCCCATAAGATTCAACTAGAAGGCTTGACGTGGTAGTTGAATTTCTTCTCCCTCGGGACCTTTCTTCTTTCTTCTGGTTAGGAGTTTCGGCACTAGTTTCTTGTAGGCGAGGACTGTGCAGCAAACGGCGACAAATACGTATACAAGAATTGTCCAGATGCTTGGGGTTGCTTCAATTTCTCCAAAAATTAAATTGGGATGATTTTCCATTACTTCATTCTTCAGCTCATGCAGAGAATCCAATTTTACGTCATGCAGATGTAGACTCAAATTTAGCACGGGCAGCAATGAAGGTGTACTTGCAAAATCTGGAAACAGGATTGGCTGAATATTTGGCTTAATTAACTTTTGATCATTAATTAGCATTTCTGAATTTGTAGTGATCTGGCATCCTATAGGAATTTGACACAGATAGGTTCCTATAATATTTCGTACTTCTTTTTGACCAAGGCACTTAAGTTCAATGGCTTCTTTGGTAAGCTGAACGATTATCCATTGATTGGTTTTGTCTAATCGGCTTGATATTGTTCTGGTGACTTTCACTTCAGTTTGCTTACATATTGAGGTGTCTTTGTCAGAGTTTAGTAGCTTGATGGCACAAGGACGGTCTTCTCCGATTTCTTTCAAGTCTTCGTTTTGACAGATGTAGGATTCTGGCAGAATTTCCTGGCATTCTTCATTGGAGAATGCGTATTGCAATTGAGTTTTTAATACAAATTTATTTCGCGGTAAGACAACCTTAAACAGACTCTGATAATATATAGGGACTGAATATAAGTGAGAATAATCGAAAGATTGTGCGTGCATAATTGGTATATGCAATAAATAGGTTATTTTATTGTTTAGCACAAAAGATTCGAGATCTATCAGTTTCTCAAAAAGTAAGGTACTATCTAGACTTATAGGTAAAGGCATTCGCTTAGCACCTATGCGCTTTTGTAATGTAATTAATTCAAGAAAAAGATCTTCAGTTCTTATAATACTAGGATGCATAGTTTTTAGCTTGGAGAATGTTAGAGAATTTTCTACATCTTGTAGAATTGAGTCAATAATCTCATATACATTAATTATTTGATTAATGATATCCTTTATGTAAAGAGAGTTTTCTCTATAAGTAGATTTTTGTACAATTAGGGCAATCTGATTTATTTTTGATTCAAGATGTTTTACGTTGTTATTGATTTGATTTATTGTTGCGTTGAATTTTTCAATAACCCTTAGAGAAAGAGAGTTTTGTTTCAAAATACTAGCTTGTAGATTGCGCTGATTTTCTCTTAATTCTACAATAAGTTTTTCATAGCGTTCTCCGTCAGATGCGTCAAGATTTCCCGTGATTGCTTTAAATATTGAACCTAAGCCATTTATTAATCTAAAATTACACGTATTATTCAAGCTAAATTAGTAATTAATATTTTGCTACGTTAGGTTTACTAATGTATAATAAAGTAAACTAAATAGTAAGAGTGCATATGTAATAACTTATTTTACGTATCGAAACTATATTTATTTCTTAAGGGACGTCTAAGGTTATCCATATGGATTTTTCCTTGAGAGGTTGTCGCTACTGTTTTACGTATAGGGTCAACAGTATCTATTTGTGTAGGTGGATTGAATGAATCACCTAGTTTTTTTGCGTGTGTGTCTCTTGACGTATACCTTTTGCTCAGGTGAGAACAATGTAGGCTTGTCGCGGTTTTCATTAATTTTTTCCTATTATTTTTTCCTTCTCAGAAATTAATTGTTCATTAATTTTTGAATATAGGATTTTTGTCTTATCTTTATGTTCTGTGACATAATCTGTCAATAATAGTTGGTCTAACTTTAAGTCGAATGGGTCATTGGAGCTTATGTGTCCATTTATTATGTCAATTGGTTTGAAATTGGTAACAGAATGAATGGAATGATTGTACGCTAATATTGCATACTTTATTTTTTGACTAATTGGTGTTTTAAGAAATCCTTGATTATTCAAAAGATTTATATGCTCTGATAAAGTCGAGTGTAATCTTTCAATTACTCCATTTGATTGTGGATGATGCGGTGAGCAGAAATGTATTTTTATTTTGTGAAGTTGTAATAATTCTGTCACTATCGTGTTTTTAAATTCTGTTCCATTATCTACAATTATTTTCGTGGGGATTCCATGATGTGAAAAGAATGTTACAAGATTATCTGCTATTTCAGATGCAGCAGCTGATTTAAGGGGATACGCTTGTGCGTATTTGGAAAAACTATCGATAATGGTCAAAAACTTTGTTTTGTCTAGTGTATACGTATCTAAGTGAATTATATCAAATGGTTTAGTCGCAGTAGGGGTAATATTCATTTCCATTTTAATAGGGTGACGTTCGTATTTACTTCTTTGACAAATCTCACACTCATTAATATAAGTTTGAATGGAATTTTTAAGATTTGGCCAATAATATTTATTTTTAATACGATTTTCAGTTTCTTCTATGCCCCTATGGTTAGTTTTGCTTTCGTGATAATTTTTGATTATATCAGGAATTTCGTTTTTGTCTATGACATCTATTAATTTTATGAGACATCTTTTTAACTTTAAAGATGGCCATTTGAAATTTTTCCTTACTATTTCACAAAAAGGTTCATAAATATCGGGATTCTCAAAATAAAGAGAATATAACTTGTCAGGGACTATGTACTCTTTAAAAAGTTGTAATATATCGTTTTCAAATTCGTTTTCGGACAATTGTACTATTAATCGTCTTTTCCTTTCGAATAAAATTATAAGTATCGGTTTAGCTGGGGAATGTAATACTTGAGAAATTATTATTTGATTAGCGCCATAATTGACCGCTGATTCTATAATAGGGACGCCTACTATGAATAGTTTCATTATTGTCAGCTACCGATTCGTTTATCTGCAGGTCTAGGTCAGGTTGAACAGCTGTGGACATTTGATCTAAGTTTGCATTGGATGCACTTGCATTATTATCAGAATGTATTTAATTTTGCAAGCTTTTATTAAAGTCATCAATATAAGCTACGAGGTTTGCAAATCCGCTAGTTTCTTTATTATGTAGGATATGATATTGTGTTATAAGCAAATACTAAATAGGATAAGCGTATATAATGAACTTATCTTTCTACGTTAAGCTATAGATATTTCTTAATGATTAAATGTTTCGTTTTTCTGAGAATTTTACCGTACGGGATAGCGTGTCTGTATTAAAGTATATCTTCATCTTCTTCCGTGTATATTTGGTTCCGTGTTTTACAGGTTGTTTGACGAATTTTTTCGTCTTTGGGAAAATATTTTTAAAGGGTTTCCCTATGGTTGCGTTTCTTGTGTGTCAAAATTTTAATATTCATCTTCATAGTTTTGATCAATATTATCGGCATAATATTGTTGAGAATCAATAATGTCGGTATTATAAAGTTCTTCTGCTATAAAATTAGCAGGTTGGTTAGGTCGTTGTTGAAAATGATTTCTTTGAAAAGCTTGTTGACCTATATTTGGTTTAAAAGTATTATTTGTTTGCCTAGTTGTGGTACTCATTGGAGTTGGTGGTGGCAATTGTTTGTTTGGGTTTGGTCTAAATACATTTGTACTTCGAGATCGATTTCCGAATACTTGTGCATTTGTTGGAAATCTTTGAGGTATTTTATTATAATTGGGCCTAATTTGAATAGGCTGAGATGGAAAAGATAGTTTGTTCATGAATTGGTTATGTGGTGTGTGCGTATTAAATGTATTAAATGGTGTATAATGTTGGTTATTTATTGGTCTAAATTGCGGTACATAATGTTGATTATTCATTGGTCTAAATTGTGGTGTAGGTTGTTTATGACTAGGTATTTTTGATATATTTTGGAAATATTGCGTATTATATTCTTCAGTAACAAATTGCAATGCTTCTGGTAAATCTCTTGGACGCATACAACGAATTGTAGTTCCTAACGGTTCTTTTAAACCGGATAAAAATGTTTTTAATGCTAAATTATTATAAAGATTTCTTTTTAGAAGTTTAGCAGCATCATTTATTTCATGTATATCTACATAAGAACAAAGTAGATTTAATATATGCAAAATTCGATCATAAAACTGATTAGGTTTTTCGTTAATTTGTTGCCTAAGCATAACAAGATCTCTATTTAAGCAAGCTTCATCGCGTTGATCCGCAAAATGTCTACTTAAAGTATTCTTTAATTCATCCCAAGTTGTAACAGTTTGGGTTCCTAATATTAATTTCGCAGTTCCGGTTAATTTACCGATAATGCAATTTAGCAAGTATATATTTTGAAAGTTTGTTGGTTCATTTGCTTTATAAAATGTATCGACAAGACTTTGACAAACAGCTAAATATCTATTCAAATCATTTGGGTTACCATCAAATTCTGGTACGCATTTTAAATATTCTGGTTTGAATTGAGCCATTGTACAAATATTACTTGTAGGAAAAGTTGTATTATTTTGTAAAATTATATTATCAATCCTATTTGATGTACTTGCAGTACTGTTTTCTTCAATATTATTTTCTGATAAAACTTTATTAACTAGTTTAATTACTTCTTCTGATTGAGAAGCAGAGTCAATTGAAGGCGTTAATTGTAAATTAAGGTTGCTTAGTTTGTTAATAATATCGTTAACGTCAGACATAAATATCAATTGCACTTACATACTAATGACGACAAACAGGAACATCTTCTATAAGGTCAGGCTTCTGGTTGGCGATTTGGTCCTCCCAAAATATCCTGGTCCTTGCGAGAATTGGGCGAATTGGGTCCAACCTCCGATTACTCTAAGGTAGCAGGTTCACGATGAACTGGGGTTTTCGGTTTCTGGAAATCCACTCTGACACCTCACAGCAAACAATTTTTAGATTCTTTTTCGGCGAAATGATCGATTATGTGACGATAATCAATCCCGAAAAATCCGTACGACTGCGCCAGTTAACTACTCGATGTTCCACGAAGTCTTTTTAAAAAATATTTCTTTTAAAATTAATTAATTATTATACAATTATCAACTGACTTTAACTAACTGCCTAACTTCAATTGACTAACTCGTCTGCTGTGAAACAATAATTATTATAATATAAAATAAAAGCAATGTCAGCAGAATTAGTCCTTATCTCTTGGAAGTGGTTACATAACTCATTTATAGATAAAATTTTTAAGAGAACGATTAAATTTATTGAAATTTCAGGGGACAGTTATCCGATGTCTTATATCGCTATAGCAGTATTTTGTCTGGAAGAAAAACTATCAAACTGTTTTTTCTATTCTTCCCATTTTGCATCATCTTTCCTTCCTTGTGCCTCACGTAGATTTTTTCGAAAACTGCTAATTATATTATATTATAATATACGAGGACGAGCTAGCCAACCGTAAGTACTTTAGAAACGATGCTACATCCGCAAATAATATGCGTTTATGCGGATGCGCAATCAAAAATAAACTTACCCTTGTTTTTGTATTGTCGACGTAAAATGAGAACTTTTCGGCTATGCTTATGAATGCATTCATTCGCGAGAGAATCTGTGACGTTTGAAAACCTGCAACGACTATATTTTTCTCAATTCAAGTATGAAATGTCCTGCATTACCAAGGCTTGTGGGCTGTAATGTTGTAAATGTTACAAAATACACTTGGTTTGATTTGTGCTATCGATACTCTCGCTACCTTACTTCTCGCGACCTTACTTCTGATGTTCCGAGCAGTTCAAAAAACGAATCCGTCTTAACATTGAAAATGTTTCTGTTTTCCTAATATAGGGCCTCAAATCGTGAAAAAGTGCATGCTACATTTGTCACACATGACGTCATTCGCGTGAGAGGTCGTGTTAGTTCATTTATTTAATCTTTAATTTGATTATAACGTATCGGAATCTGTTCAAGTGACTAAAATAAATTGGATCCAACTGAAATGAACCGAAAGTGTATTGAACGATTAACCAAAACTAACCAAAAGCACCCAAACGGGCTAGAACGTATCGAAATAGATTCCAAATATATAAGTAAGTTAAAACTAACCCAAATTAAAGTTGCTTATAACGTACCGGAACAGGTTCAAATGACTAAAATATATTAAAAACGAACTAAACTTTACCGAAAGTTCATTGAACGACTAACTAGCCAAAAGTAACCAAAAGCACCAAAACGGGCTAAATGTATCGAAATAAATTAAAAATATTAAAGTAAGTTATAACTAACCCAATTTAGCCGAAGGTGACTAACCAAAACTAACCAAAAATAACTAAAAGCACCAAAACTGGCTAAAACGTATCGAAATGGATTAAAATATTGAAATAAGTTATAACTAACCAAAATTAACCGAATTTTAGTGACTAACCAAAACTAACCAAAAACATTAAAATTGCTTATAACGTATCGGAACCGGTTCAAATAACTAAAATAAGTTGGAACTAACTGAAAGTAATCGAAAGATGATCGAGTGAATAACCGAAACTAGCCAAAAGTAACTAGAAGCACCAAAACGAGCTAAAACATCGAAATAGATGGCGATAAACCAAACCTAACCAAAACCATTAAAATTGCTTATAACGTACCAGAACCGGTTCAAACTAACCGAAAGTTGATTGAACGACTAATCAAAACTAACCAAAAATAACCAACGGCACCAACAAGGGCTAAAACATATGGGAACATGCTATAAATATTAAGGTAAGTTGAAACTAACTTAAATTAACCGAATTTTGCCGACTAACGAAAGTTAGCCAAAAACATTAAAATTGGTAATAACGTATCGGATCCGGTTCAAATAACTAAAATAAATGAAAACAAACTAAACCTACACCAAAAACTGATTGAATGTTTAACCAAAACTAATCAAAAGTAACCAAAAACACCAAAAAGGGCTAAAACGTATCCGGACAGATTAAGAATATTAAAACAAGTAACTAACCTAAATTAACCAAATTTTAGCATCTAACTAAAAGTAACCAAAAACGTTTAAATTGGTTATAACGTATCGGAACCGGTTCAAATAACTCAAATAAATTGGAACTTGCTGAAAGTACTATAACTATCGAAAACTAACCATTAGTAGCTAAGAGCACTTAAACGACCTAAAACGTATCGAAATAGATTTTAAATATTGAAGTAAGTTAAAACTAATTTAAATTAACCTTATTTTGGTGAGTAACCTAAAATAACCAAAAACACTAAAATTGATTATAACGTATCGGAACTGGTTCAAATGACTAAAAGACATTAAAGCTAACTGAAATTAGCCGAAAGTTGAGTGAACGACTAACCAAACTAACCAAAAGCACCAAAATGGGCTAAAACATGTCGGAACAGATTTAAAATATTAAGGTATGTTGAAACGAACTTAAATTAACCGAATTTTAGTTAGTCTAAAATTAACCACAAACCTTAAAATTGGTTATAACGTATTGGAACCGGTTCAAATTACTAAAATAATTTGAAACTGACTAAAGCTAACCGAAAGCTGATTAAATGACTAACGAAAACTAATCACAAGTAACCAAAAGCACCAAAACGGGCTAAAACGTTTCGGAATAGGTTGCAAAAATTAAAGTTAGTAAAAACTAACCAAAACGAACCGAATTTTTGCGACTAACCTAAACTAACCAAAAAGATTAAATTTGATTATAACGTATCGGAGTCGGTTTCGATGACTAAAATAAATCGGAACTATCTGAAACTAATGGAGAGTTGATTGAACGACTAACTAAAAATAACCAAAAGCATCAAAACGGGCTAAAATGAATCGGAACAGGTTAAAAATATTACAGTTATTATATATTAATAGATTTTCCTATCTAAAAGTGAAAGGTAATTTTTTAGGTCTTCACATCTGCACTTTTTTTTATTTATTTTTGTTTTAATTATGATAATGCTTAATATTATTTTTAAAAACACATTTCTTTAATTATACATATTATAAATACTCGTGTTTGTATTTGAATTTCAACAAAAATCACTTTTTTGCGTTTTTATTCATCATTTTCAATGTCCCCCCGGTTGCATCTTGGCGAAGGACTGTGAATTTTTTTGAGAGAAATGGTAGACCTTCCCTCGCCGGAGCACTCAAGATAAGCAGGCAGTTTTCCGTATCGGAATTTATCGTTGTTTTTTTGACCCTCAGGTCTAACTACTGCCTGATTGTGTCGTTGCAGTATTTGGCAAATGAAGTAGAATGCATATTTTCTAAAATTATCGGCCATATCGTTTATAAACGTTGCGTAATAAACTAGTGTAGTGACCCTCTTTTTAAAGGGTATTTCTGTCAGATAGAATTCATTCTATGATATAGAACGTCCTCCTTTTATGACCTAGCGAGCTCCGGCGTCAGTTAGCTGTATAACGGCCTTTTGTCAAGGTGATACACCTACATGGTGGAGACGTACCCTCACAGCAAACTCCAGTGTCTGCAATTTTATTAGATACAAATAAACTCTATTTTATTTTAATTATGGACCTTTATTTTCGATATAGTCGTTATACATCATTTCGTTAGAGCTAAACGACTGTAGGTCGTTTGCCTTCAATATCGCATATACCTTATCGTTATATATCATTTTAGTTAATGAATTTTTAGTTAAACGACTGTAGGTCATTTGCCTTCAATATCGCATATACCTTATCGTTGTAGATCATTTTAATTAACGAATTTATAGTTAAGCTACTGTAGGTCGTTTGATGTCTATCGTTTATATTCTCGTTATTTCTCGTTTCATTTATTGATCTGGCTATCTTGTTTCTCCGACTTACCTTTAAAAAGGCTGGTGATCTAATTTTGTGCATTATATTTATTTCTGCTTCCTTTCATAGTTGCTACGGAGACATGTAATTGTATTGTATTATTTCTCAAAATAATGATGTATCCGCGATTCCATCGGGTTTATCCGACCATGAATCAGTTTCAGTTACTTTATCCTTTAGAGGAGAAGAAAATTGAAAAATTGTAAACGATCTCAGAGGTAAAATTGGGATACATCAAATTGAGTTTGATGAAAATTCACTTAACCATTTTTATTGTACAGTTGCGGAAAAACTGACAAAAAAATTGATATCTCATGTTGATCCTCTATCATACGTTTAAAATAATATTAGAGATTCCTTTTACTTGTCACACACCGACCAAGATGAATTAAAAAGAATTCCTTGCACAATAAAAAACAAAAGGGCATCGGGGATTGATCAGAAGTCTGTTAGGGTTCTAGAGGCTCTCCCGGATCAGGCACTTGATTCTCTCATTTGTTTGATGAATGCGTCATTCGATTCTGGAACATTTCCTAAAGATAGCAGTTGTGAATCCGCTGTTCAAAGGAGGCGAACAGAGTGATTTGGCAAACTTTCGGCTAATATCACGCTTGCCATCTTTATAAAAAGTTGTTGAGACAATTGTTAGGAAGAGAATGGTATGTTTTATGAAAAACCACAAAATGTTGAGTAAGTTACAGTTTGGGTTTCAAGAGGGCTAGGGGACGCAGGAAGCAGTGTTTTCCTTTTTGGAGGGTATGTATGATAACCTAAATGACGGAGATGTTGCCGCAGCGGTATTCTGGGGTTTGCCAACGCTTTTTACTGCTTAAATCACAGAATACTGCTAGGAAAGCTTCATAATTATGGATTTAGGAGGGTCGCACTACAGTGGTTTAAGTCCTTACTTGAAAACAGGAAGCAACTCGTGAGGTCGGCTGCTGGAGTGTCGGAAATTTGTGATATTAAACATGGGGTTACCCAGGGATTGGGGCTCGTTCGATTTTTTCCTGATCTACATAATCTTCAATCGATATCAGAGGAAGTTTTAGTATATTTGCCGATGACACTACTCTTTTGTGGTCTCATAAACATCAAGATGTATTGATGGACATTGCCTCTGAGGATCTTGGAAGGGTTCGAGAGTGGTGTGACTTTAATCTGATGTGCCTTAACATAAAAAAGACTAGTATCCTTACTCTTAAGTGTGGCTGTAATGGTCTGTCTCTGGATGGTATTAAGCTGGTAAGAAGGCAGGTAAACAGATTTTTAGGCATTCTAATTGACGGTAATTTGAGGTTTCAAGGTCATATCGAGGCATTTAACCGCAAATTAGCTAGAGGATGATACGCTGGCAGGATTGTGTCCAATGAGTTGGGCCCTGCAATAGTTGAAACAGTCTATTTTTCTCCGGTCGAGAGTCACTTGAGGTATGACATTGCCTTCTGGGGTTTTTGTAGACGGATATTGTTTAACTCAGCATTCATTTTACAGAAAAGGGCGGTACGCTATATTTTCGGGGTGAAGCCGCGAGAGTCTTGTAGACCCTTGAGGAGGGAACACGGAATTTTGACAGTTCCATGCACTTTTATTTTGGAAACCGTGTGTTTGGTAAATAAAAGAAAGGCAATTCATGCTACAACTAATTCTAACTCTAGCAATTATAATACTCGGCAAACTAACAATCTCCCTTTACCGATTCCGAAGAGCGCACTAATTAAGAACCACCTTATCGATGAAGGTCTAAAAATTTACAACCACTTGCCTGTTGAGGTGAAGCAACGTCAATCACAGATAAGTTTTAATAGATCTGTATCTTTACTTTTAAGATATAAAGCATATTATGGCTTGCAGGAATTTTAAAATGACGGCTGGTCTTAACCTTATCTGTTATAATGGGGTGCGATTAATGATGTGTTATAAGATTTTAAAACGTGTAGTCCGCGTTTTTTTTTGTTTCTCATTTTAATGTGTTGTATGACCCAGATTATTTATTTGTTGCATTTTACTTGTTTGTTGTCCCTTATTTCTATTTTATCATTGTTCGTTCCTCTTAGTGCACTTTTGATAGTGAAATTTTTTATATTAAGTTTGGAATCTACTTGGATATACACTTTTTTACATTTTAGTTATTATTAAATTAATTAAATAATTATTAAAAAAATAATTATTTAATTATTATTAAATAGTTAAATGTTGTGTCAGGATGTTAGGGCTCTGAGAGGCAGTGAATGTGGCAGTGATCACTACTTACTTAGGGCTAAATTACAAGTCTCATTTAAACATACAATAAATCAAAAAACGGAGATAACAGATTTAGAAAAAACGAACACTTTAAGATACAATATCGAGCTCTTCCAAGACTATACAATAAAACAACTATACCAAAAACGTCTGGATCAAAAACTCGACGATATTCTGACCAATACACCAACACAGGAATTATATGTCCACCTGATTGACGCCTTACAAAATGCTGGAAAGCAAGCCCTCGGAGAAAAGAAAAGTAAAAACAACGTATTCAACGACTGGAGCGAGCAACTAGAAGAGCAACGAAACAAGAAACAAAGACTATATCATAAATGGCTCAGAACGAGATCTCAAATGGATAAAGATGAGTACAGAAGAGAACTGGCAACCTTCCATCGCATGCACAAACAGGAACAAAATGAAAGTTGGGACAGGATGTGTAGCGAAATCAACTCTCATATTGGTGGTGCAAGATCATTAGAAGCCTGGACAGTTATAGGAAATCAGGAAAACAGAACACATATTCCCATAATTAATATGAACGAATGGCGGGAACACTACAGAAAAGAACTCACCGAGGACCGACCAACGTACACAACCTTGTCCCCGAGACTCGACCGAGTGGAAGGGACGTATATAGAGATCACGACACCTATAATCCGAGAAGGCCTTATACTCCATGAAAAGCAACAGAGCTTCCGGATCAGAGGGAATTCCAGCGGAACTCTTAAAAAATGGATCAGAAAAATTTTAAAAAATGCTGGCGGATATCATAACCAGATACATTAATGGAGAACCTATACCTGAGTCATGGAAAATCGGTTGGATTACGCCTATCCACAAAAAAGGAAGAAGAGACCTCTTCACTAACTACCGCTGTATATCAGTTACCAGCTCATTCAGCAGACTGTATGGCAAGATATTAAAAAATAAAATAGAAGAAGAATATGGACCCTCCGAAATCGAAGAGCAAGGAGGATTCAGGGCGTGTCGCTCATGTGTGGATAACATATTATCTCTTATTTGTGGATCTCACCAAAGCATACGACACAGTCCCAGTCAAAAAGCTATGGGAAGTCTTAACTCAAACATCTATAAATGTTACGATAATCCAAGCAATTAAGCAACTATATAATAACGCCACCTCTCGGATTAAGGTCGGTGATTCCTTGTCTCACCCCTTTAACATTACAAAGGGTCTCAGACAGGGAAGCTGTCTTTCGCCGACATTATTTAAGATATACTTGGATCAGGCACTCCTTCAATGGCGAAGAAGGTGTGGAGGTATGGGTGTCCCAACATCCGAGAACTATTCACTCTAAACATTGCATTTTGCGGACGACCAGGTAGTAGTTCCACATGACAAAGACGACTTAGAGTCTATGACCAGGAAACTGATGGAGTAATATGAGAAATGGAGTCTCAAGGTGAATATGGAAAAAACCAAATACATGTGTATTGGAGGAACACCTAAATCTAGAAAACGACATAAAAATCAAGGGCTGTGCAGAAAATACGGTAGGAGCGAAAGTGAAATAAAGGAACGAATAAATAAAGGAAAAAAGCGATCAAAGCACTAAACCCGGCACTATGGTCAAAGAACATTACCAGAAGTAGAAAAAACCTTATTTATAGTACCATCATACAAAGTATAACCCTGTATGGAGCTGAAGTGTGGCAACTAAACCAACAACAAAAAAAAACTGCTAACAGTAGAAATGGGCTTCTGGCGCAGGTCAGCAAGAATATCCCGATTAGACCGAATCAGAAACGAGCGGATTCGGGAAATAATGGACGTCAAAAAAGATCTGGTCGAGCAAATAGAAGAAAAACAACTTAAATGGTACGGCCATGTAGAGCGAATGCCAGAAGAAACAATCCCAAAATTGGTGCTGAATTGGACTCCAAATGATAGACGCAAACGGGGAAGACCAAAAAGCTCCTGGATACAAGGTATTAGAAAGGCTATGTCTGAGAGAAATCTGAACACAGAAGATTGGAATGATCGACAAGTCTGGAGAATGGGAACCGGAAGGCGTAGAATTATCTCAGTTAGAGAATTCAGTTGGTTAGTGTCAGGAGAGCTGTAAAACTCATGGCAGTAATTTGTTTCATATATTTGAACATTTGCAACTTTAATGTGTCGCCTTGATATCGGAATCGACTTGAGCTCAATTCGTTTACCTATAGATATTTAACGGCTATATATGTATGTATATGTTTCAATAACAAACACTTCATTTACACCTGCATATATCTACCGGCTATACCTATAGCTGTTAGCTGTTAGCTGTATGGTTAAGATAGGAAGCATGCTTCAACTTCGCCATTTGTAATATACTTGTAAATTATAATAAAGACATTATTATTATTATTATTATTATTATTACTATACATATTTACTTGCCCGGTTATCACTTTGATTTCATATAAGGCTAGTTTAGTAAAATATTTCCTATTTATACTGTTTCATCATTGACTGTGTGTAGTCAGACCTTTAAGAAGTCCACGTTTAGTTTGGGTTGTTGTTGTTGGGAATATTATTTCAAAATAAGTTTGTTGGGAATATTATTTTCAAAATAAGGGTATCTTATTTTGCTTTGATTTAATATTCTGATTACATAGGTGAAATACATTACAAGATAATCTTGCAACACGTTTTTTTTATTGAAGTTAAAAGTAAAGATTCTATTTAAAAAAAACAAACCTAGCCCCGGAGAATCGTGTTCCAAATGCCTTGCCCCGGTAGTGGGGTCGTAGAGCGCCACCAGTTTTTCCCAACTAAACTGAAAAAGCTCCGCTGGTGTTGTGCGAGGTGGCTAGGCACGTTTATCAAATGAAAGGAACTCAATTTAAACTTAACAATGAAACACAACCTATAATTTAAGGAACAATCTATTTGCTACTAAGTCTTTTTTTTAAACACAGCAACAATACTACAGAAAAACTTTTGACTATTTAAACGCCAAGGAATGTCAAATGACTATTAAAGTAATTGATAAATAGAGTACAATATGGAGATTGTACGGAGACCAATTCTGTTGTTAACACTCGGTACGGTATGCCTAACAACTAAATGCGCTAAACACTACAGTCCGAAGTGATCACTTTGATTTTACCTAAGCTAATTACATATATGTATGCGTGATAGTAGCTGCACCAATTATAAATGTAGCAATAATAGTAGGTAGTGATAAAGACCACAATATTTAAATCACTTGACCCGATAAATGGATAAAAAGAATAAAATTATTGAAAATTAACTTAAAGCTCGACTGTCAATGCTTCATTTATATTAAAACATGGAAAATTAAGAGCGGTTATATTCATCGGTCAGATAAACAAATGAATAAATGAAAAATAAAATTAATAAGAGCTGTCTTAGAGCTTTGCTGTCAATGCTTGATTTGTATTAAAAAAACAAAAGCGATTATATCAATCGGTTAGAAATATAAATGAACAAATCAAATTAAGCTATCTAAAAGCTCGGCCGAAAAGACTAGATTTTTATTTAAATATTAAAAGAAATGATCATCATTTGACCAGAAAAATAAAAGAATAAATTAGGTTTTGATGGCTCTTTCAAGGCACAATTTATAGTGCTAATAAGTAATTAAACACAAAAAAAAGAAAATAATACTGCTTCTGTACGATACCCATTAAATCCGATTCATCAAGCTCAGTCGTGGAGGCAGGAAGTACCTCTGGTGGAGGCGCCGGGCACCTGTAGTAAATCCCAAGTACTGCTACTCGATGGCTCTGAGGGCAAAACTAGCAGAGAACCTGTAGCCCGGAGGCGTAAAGCCATTGTACAGTATAGCACAGCACATCTTCTCACTCACGTGTGTTGAAACACACTGGCATTTGTCATATGCATGTTTGTAATACTGTAGACAAACCCCCCCACAATTCAGCATGACACTGTAGTTGTGTCTATGTTCTAACAAAACTTCTACAACGCCTCGGTGGTGTAGTAGGTAGAGTGCTTGCCTGTCATTCCTGCGCTGCGGGTTCGATTCTTGTCGGTCGCGACAGATGTTTTGTTTATTGTTTTTTAATAATTTACCTTTTTCTCTTAATTTGGGTTAGTTTAGGTTAGCCTTGGTTAGTTTTGGTTAGCACTTGATTAGTTCTTGTTGATTGAGCCCCCGTAACGAGCGAAGCGAGCGGAGGTCCATGCAAAACAATAATAATACCTATTAATTGTTTCGGCGCATAGCGTCGTGCTGAATCGTGCGGGGGTTTGTCTACGGTATACCAAACTTGCATTTGACAAATGCCAGTGTGTTTTAACACACGTGAGTGAGTTAATGTGCTGTGCTGTACGGGACAATGGCTTTACGCAGCTCGGAAATAAGATTGGCTCTAGTGTAGCCCGGAGCTAGGATCTGTAGCCAGTTAATAGAACCCTGAAATAACCCAATACGCATTAGATAAAGCCCCCTTACTTCAATAAAAAAAACTATAGCCCTCCTAGCATAAATATATTTTCTTTATAAAACAAATTCCCCAAAAATTATCAATGAATTTTCAATGACCATCAGCAAATAAAAAAAATACTAAGGTACAGACAACCTGAATATAAAAAAGATAGGCATGAATCACCCCTAAAAGAAAATATAAACTTCCCCATATGATCAAAACTAAAGTCACATTAAAATAAAATTAAGATTTGATAAAATGGAGTAGATAAGATAACCCATGGAATGCAAATGGTGGACAATGTACAAAAAAAAGGTTAACACATATAAAGCAATTAAATCGTTAATTTAGACAAAAAACTGTAGCAATAATTACCTCGCTAGTGTGTGAGGGTTGCTAGAGAATCGACGGTCTCGGTTTAGCAGGAAGAGCTCGGAAGCTTCTAGAAATAAAGGAAAAAGCCATTAAAAACATGACGTCCTCGTGCTTCACAAGCAATAGAAAAAAAAATTAATTCCAGAGAAAATGCTTACCTAGTGCAGTAGTTAAATCCCGATAAATCGGTCGTGTCAAAACATAAACAGAAACCAACACAATATACACTATCGGTCAAAAGTAGAGCAACAAAGTTCTTTTTCATTCATGTTTTAATAAAAAAAAATATTGGGTTGTGATTTTTTGCTAACTTTAATAAAATAGTATACTCACACTGAAAGTAACATTTCACAACACTTTGGTGCACTTTAAATCAATTTAAAAAAGGTAAATAATAATTATTATAAAAATTGATGAGAATGGGGACGACAAAAGTAGAGCAACAAATTGTATTCAGCAGTATTTTATTGTTTACTAACCCAAACTAAAAATATTTAACACATTTTAGAACAATAACAATTAAAAGTAATACGTTAATAATTAATAGAATATCCATTATTATTAATCACTTGCTGACAGCGACGCGGCATTGATGCGATCAACTTTTGAATTACATTTTCGGGAAGATTTGTCCAAACTTCACTAATCTTATTTACCAAAGATTGTTTATTTGGAAACATTTGCGTACGAATACGACGTTCTACTTCTTCCCAGAGATTTTCAATGGGGTTAAGGTCTGGGGATTGTGCAGGCCACTGCAAAACTCGAACGTTATTTTCTCCAAACCACTGTTGAACAACTTGTGAAGAATGTTTTGGATCATTGTCCTGTTGGAAAATAAAACGCAATGGCATTTCCCATTCTGCATAAGGAAGCATAATGTTTTCCATGATATCCCTATAAACAAATCGGTCCATCGTATCATTAATAAAGTGTATAGGACCAACCCCATTCCATGAGAAACAACCCCATAAAAAACACTACCTTTACCATGTTTAATTGTAGGTGTTACGTATTTAGGATTAAACCTTGCATTGATTGGCCGCCTCACACGTCTCATTCCATCAGAATTATATATTTTATAACGCGTTTCATCACTGAATAGAACTTTTTTCCAGTTATCGACGGTCCAGTTTAAATGCCGACGTGCAAATGCCAATCTTGCTGCTCTATTTCTTCCCGAAACTAACGGCTTTTTAGCGGGACGTCTACTAAACAACTTTGCATCTACTAACCTTCTTTGAACTGTTCGTATACCAACCGTAATTTCTGGAATTTCGGCAATAATTCTAGGTGCGGATTTCCAAGGATCATTTTGTGCAATTCTTTTGATGCGTCTGTCGGTCAATACTGTTGTTTTCTTTGGCCTTCCCGATTTTGGCAACTTCTCTAGGTGTCCTCTGTCATTATATGATGAAATTATTTTAGATACACTGTACCGGGGTAACACAAACTGTCTTGAAATATCGGCTTATTTGTTGCCTTCCATGAATGCATTAATAACTCTTTGCTTCAAGTCTTTTGAAATTGGAATTCCTCTTGGCATGACTAATCCAGCACAGAAATGTCTAAAAAACTTAAAATAAACCCCACACAATTATTTTTGCCTCCACTTTCGCTAAAACCCTCCTTTTGAACAAATTATTTAAATGTTGCTCTACTTTTGACGCGTTATTATTTTGCATTTATAACTAAATGTCAAAATAAATTCACTTGTTTTGTGCCGTGAAAATTCTTGTCACCGATAATCAGAGCCTACTTTGATGTCTTAAAACTTATTGTATTTGTGTACATTATTATGCATGTATTTATTTTAAAATTGGGATTTGCATATATTTTTTGAAGTGTTGCTCTACTTTTGTCCGATAGTGTATACCCAAAGAAAGGGTAGTATTAAATCACAATACTAAATGTTGAGTCTCTATAACTGCATTCAAGCAAAAGCTTCTCTTCTCCTCGAAGGGTATTCTTAGAAGAACCAAACTAGTCAATTTGGCTTCTCACTTTCACGAGATTAGAGAAATACGTCAGATCAGCAAGAAAAGATGAGCTGAAAAATGCCAAGTGATTCGATACAAGGAAAAATTCTAAGATATTAAATGACTTAATTCTCGTATATTATGGTGGTAAAACGACAGCGGGAGCCACAATTAATGCGCTGAAATTAAATTGTTCAAAAAATACTAAAAAATTATCCCCAACGAAGTGATAAACTCTTAAAAATCAAAATCGACAACAGCAATTATGTGAAATAGCACATTCCTACTACCCAGCGCTGCCAATCGAATATTACACAAGTTACAACCGGTCACGTCGAAAGATATGAATATCTGAAACCAGCTCAAGCCAGAGGTCCCAAAAAAGTTTTATCAAACGTTCCTAAAAGTTATGAAATATTTAAACCGAAAATAAAATATGAATCGACGGATCTAATGAAGCCTAAAAGCAGGTTTTATTAACAGAATTCTTAAAAATATAAACCGGTTTGCTGGCCGTTCTACAGTAATGTAATATAAATTAAGCAAAGCTATCCTAATAACATTAATATCCTATTTTAGTGATTTGATCAAACTTAAGCGATCTGTGGGTCGCTTATCAACTAAAATAAATATAGTCACAAAGTAATGCTAAATATATCGTTTACCTATATTTAGAATAAAATTAATTTAAATTAATAAATGCGGAAATTTTAAGCTTATTGACAGCAAATTGAATCAATAAATTTAGAATTAATTAACCGAAGAGTATTGACCTCTTTTCAATAATTCTTACCGCAAAATACAGCGTTTTTTTTTGCTAAATGCAGCATATAAAATGAAATTTAAAAATATTCTACACAGGCAAAATCGGACTGTTACAATCTTCTCATTAGTTTATGTGTGTAACCATAACCTCAAATTAAATTGAGATAGGATTAGTTGCCCTGCATGGGCTTGTGAAAGTTTTCATATTGAAATAAATAAGTTATCTGGAATCTTTATGTTTATTTTGGTACATTGCAGTCAAAATAATAAGTAATTCATGTATCCACAGTTTTTCAACGTTCTTATACAGGGTATTTTTCTAAATTTCATTACCCTATTTTCAAGAATCAGTAGTAAATTTTTAGTAAAAAAAAAGTGGCGACTGCACCTATCTGCCAAGATATAAAAAAACTGAATCCGCTGAATTAACCTGGCATATAGACCGTCTAATGAGCAACTAACAAATAAGGTTACATATTTGGCACCCAACGCTTAAGGCAGGTTACACGGCATGCAAATTCTTATTTGACCAAGTATGGACTAATAAATGCATATTTAGTCCAGTAACCTCAAAAATGTGCCTCTGAAATGATGTTTCCAGGATGCACGTTAATATTGTTAAATACTATCTAAAAATGGATGAAAGGAAAGGAAATATTATTCATAAAATGGCATTGGCCGTGGAAAGGTAACTAAAATAAAATAAAAATCCACAATCTGAACAAAGTTTATAAATATAGTACCATCATTGTTATTTCACGGCTTATCCTTGAATCCGACAAACCGTGAAGACAAACAATATATAGAGCATGAACGAATTTGTTAATGCACAATTAGTCATTGATAGATCAGGAAATAATAATTGTTCGGCCCCGCTATTGTCTATTAAAACATTATTTCCACCCACGCGGGTGTCATTTTCCGCATGGCCGCAACAATTGTATCAAATCTGCATTTGACACGGTGAAAATAGGAATTTTATTATGTGTACGGCAGAAAAAATATGGAAATTTATTTAAATGATACCGTGCGTATTAGATAAGTGATATTTTTACTTATGAACGCTATGAACTTGTTTATGTTTTATTAAAATCATGCATATTAACGTACTTGAATAAGAAATCAAGTGAAATATTCAATTATATGTCTCGTTATACCATGTCTTCCAAAGGGAATTTTACACCGTTTGCCTCTTAATAGCTTCCTTTAGAGAAGATTATGTTTAAAGGTATTTAGCGGATTATTATATTTTTGGAGATTTTACTATCTATTTTAATCAGGGTAAACTGAATTATGTTTCGAGTAATGTAATAAATTTGTTTGCTGCCTATGGCTTCTCAATGTATGTAAAGAAATTTACTGGAATTCAAGGACGTTTGTCGAACCATTTTATGCAACGCATTCAGTTGGAAAAAAATTGTCAATCCCTACTCATATGCTTATGCGTCCCAGCAGAAGACTGGAATTGCTTGTTTTGAGAAACAAAGTAATATGCTGATGAGATATTTTCTTTTTTTTTAATAAATACAATCTAATAATTTTCCCAAGGTAAAAAATATAGACACGATTTTACGGGAAATAAATGAATTACACCTGAAATTAAGCATATAGATAAAATTTTAAGAGATATAGAACATCTATAAATCGCAACTGCCAAAAGTCATACGAACTATATACCACCTTAAAAAGATATCACAGAAAATAATTATACCATGCGAAGTGAAATTTTGACAATAGGATTTTAAACGCCGAAAACAAATAAGCGGCTGTATGGAGTATCATCAAAAATGAAACCTCTGCTAACAAGTCGAGAGATTTGCCTAGCGAACTGAAAAATTGTATTGTGGAAGAATGTTTAAGATGGCAGAAAATGACGTTGCTCTGCCGACATCTCAGAAAATCACGGTTTTCTGTGCTATTTGTGAGAAACAAAGTAACAAAAGTTTTGGTTGTGTTAAGTGCAGAAAGGATTTCTACAGCCAGTATATAGTGAGATCGCCAGGTTTTATAGTTCAAGGGACAAAATTGTTTGTGCTGACTGCAACAACAACGAGGGTCTGACAATTTTCGACAAAAACTCTACGGCCAAAATAAAATGGATTACTGAGTGCCTTAGTGATGAGCCTAAATGAAATGAACGTTCTTCTTTGGGAAAAGGTATTCATATTGGAAGAAAAACTGGGAAAATCAACAATAAAGATGTTGAAAAACGTAAGTGAGGTTAGGAACCATTTCACTGTTCCCGGCAATTTTCCTTAACATACCCCTCCCCACAATAAGCCATCAAAAGTCAACGTCAGCGACAGCACCACTGCTGACATTGATAGTGATAGAGCGAAGTTGGTGCCAACAAGATGGAGAACCTGCACTGGGATCACGACAAGTAGAATTCTACTTTAATGACGTCAGAAAAATAAGAAGATAATATACAACTTTCGTATCATGACTATAGTCGCTTTTGAAAATAGAATAGATGATCGCTAAAGTTCAGAATCCATACTACCCTAGCTAGAAACATATATTAAATTTTGACATTTCTCCGTCAACTTAACCTATAAATTTAAAATATTTAAATTAGTAATTTTTGATTTTGCTTTTAATTTATTATACATATTAATATTATCTAATATAATAATATTTTTATTTAGTTTGTGTGTTAATAATAATTGTTATAATTGTTTATTTGAATTTTTCAAGGTAGGTATATCAATATACAGTGACCTAGCCACTTTTCTGCTATGCTATCAGCTAATAATAATATAAATAGTATATTTGGAATAATAAATGATTTCTTGTAGATGCTTCCTATTCATATATTTGCCAATATACATATTGACGATGAGGAGCATAGGCAAGAAATTAATAGATACAATATAGAGAGAAGAGAAATGCGAAGTGATAGTGACCCTTTTAGTTTACGTGACAAACAATTTATTGAGCTCTTTAGGTTGACCAAAGACATGGTTAATTATCTATTTGGAATCCTTTTACCACACATGCAGAATTCAATACACCCCAGTAGTGTCGAACCTCCTTTAAAAATTTTCACAGCTCTTTACTTTTATGCCACTGGTTCATATCAAAGAACAGTTGGACAGAGTTTTCAACTGTCAATGGCTTAAAACACTGTCAGCAATATTATTAATGAGGTGACAAACCTAATAATACTGTTTTTAAGCGAAGAATGGATTGTTTTTCCTACAACATTTAATGAAAAGGTCACTATAAAAAGGAAATTTATGGAACGATCTCACTTTCCAGGATGCATTGGGGCTATAGATTGCACTCATGTTGCAATCATTGCCCCACCTGAAGAAGAACACAATTATTTAAATAGGAAAGGATATCACTCAAAAAATATTCAGATTGTAAGTACACCCCAATTTTTTAAAAGATTTCTTGTATATATTTTTTTTTTGATTTCATATAACACGAAAGTAATATATGCTAATAGTAGGCCTAGGAGTTAGGTATGTATTTATGTACCTATTTGTTAATATGCAATAAAGTAGGATAATTTCTAGTTAATAAAAACACGTATTTAGATATGTGATCCTGACTTGAAAATTCTTAATGTGAATGCAAGATGGGGCGGAGCTGCCCATGATGCATTTATATTGAGAAATTCCACTATAAGGACATTTATGCAAGATAACTTGAATAACAGAGATCAAAGTTGGCTAATTGGCGACAGCGGATATCCTCAAGAGCCATTTTTAATGACCCCCATTTTAAATGCAGTACCCAGAACACCCGAAGACAGATACACCACAGCACATATTTCAGCTAGAAATTGCATTGAAAGGTGCAATGGAGTTTTGAAAGCACGCTTTAAGTAAAATTATAAAAAATGGCTGTCAAAATTGAACAAATTGAGATCAAAATAATTAATAAGTGAATTATAAAAATTTTTTCATTTTAGATGTATATTAGGAGAAAGAAAGCTACGCTATAACCCAGCAAAATGTGGAAATATTATTACAGTGTGTGCCGTTTTACATAATATTTGTATTGATGGTAGACTGGCAATTGAAGATCCAGTGATTGTTGAAAATGATGAGGTTATTAGAGGAAATGGAGAACCACTAGATATCAATGGAAGAAATGCCAGAAATAATCTCATAGAGAGATATTTTAATTAGTAATTATTACTTAATAACAATTTGTATAATTATAAATGCATAAAATACCTTTAAGGGTATATATATTTTTAATAACAGTTAGTACATATATACAAAAATAGCTATAAAATTATCATTATAATGTTTTATATTAAATTGTGTAAAATTTAAACTGTATTATGTACATTCTACAAAATTGTTTTTTTTTCTTTAGTTACTAGTAATAGAAGTAGATCATTTATAGGTGACAACTAACTAACTTTTCTTAAATACTAACTAATTCAAATTCAAATTCAAAAGCCTTTATTAGTTCCATTATATTATATCACAATTATAATATATTTACCTTTAGGTGTGGAACGTGTCTTTGTATAAAAAAAAATCTAAGTTAATTAGGAGAATAAAAATCGAGATTAAAAAAAAAATAAAAAGTATATACATTACAATTTAACTTGAGTCCCTAACAACACATATAACCGTAGTTAATACTAGTAGTACTACACAAAAAGACATTAAATAAAATAGTAAAAAAAAAATTGACATTGACATTTAAAATTATGACATTTACAACTACTGTCACAACCTAGCTGAGATTGTCGCTGAGATATTCTTCCACTGTATAGTATGCTTTTTGAATTAATACTTTCTTAAACTCTGCCTTAAATTTGCTTGACGTGTAGTTTCTGATTCTCAGAGGAATTTTATTAAATATTTTTATCACCGCCCAGTTGACATTTTTTTTGAATATAAGAAAAATTGGCTCGAGGACCAATTAAATCCGATTTGTTCCTTGTAGAGTAGGAATGATCCCTAATTTCCCCACTAAACAGGTCGTTATTATTCTGTACAAACAATGCAGCTTCGAAAATGAAAATTGAAGGCACTGTCATTATACCCAGATCTTCAAATAATTGTCTACAAGAGTCACGCCTTCTTAGGTTGAAAACACTTCGTAAACACCGCTTTTGCAATATCAGTATTCGACTCGCCTCACTGCAGTTCCCCAAAACATGATCCCATATCTGATACGGGAGTGCACATATGCATGATAGGCTATGATTGCTGCATCCACTGTTATGTTTTGTGCCAGTACCTTAAGTGCATAAGAATCTACCAATGGATTGGGCCAGACTATCAACATGAACTCTCCAGTCCAAGCGAGAATCCAGTCAAACCCCCAAGAACAATGCCGAACTTGCCTCTCGGATTGTATGGTGTTCATTCTGGAAAATATGCCGATCTTTAGTGGTGGAGTAACCGAACTGAATGAGCTGCGTTTTGCTTACGTTCATAATAAGGTTGTTGGCAGCAAACCAGCTTTCCAGGGTGGCCAGTGTTTCAAAGATTACGGTATTTGGATCCAAATCCTTTTGTAGTGAGAAAACTACTGAGGTGTCATCTGCAAACTGTACCATATGGTGCTTTATCAGTTGTGGTAGCTCATTGGTATAAATTATATATAGAAGTGGCCCCAAAAGAGACCCCTGGGGTACACCCTGTTTAGTGAGCTGCCAGTTTGAGGCTATACGCTCCCCTTTGTTGGACATGTCAATCACACACTGCTCCCTATTGTGGAGATATGATCTTATGAGCTCCAGTGCTACACCTCTTATACCATACTGTTCAAGTTTAAGCAAAAGTACTCTGTGACTGACACTATCAAATGCTTTTGATAGATCAATACACATTGCCAAGGTTTGCTGGTTGTTGTTTAATGATTCCAGTATTTTTGTCAAGGCTTGATAAGTTGCACGAATGGTAGATTTTTTCCTACAAAAACCATTCTGAACATTTGAAAAAATATTATTTGATTCAAGAAATTGAACAAGTCGTTCATTTATTACTTTTTCATAGATCTTACTGAAATTATTAAGAAGAGCAACAGGTCTATAATTTTTTATTTCTGCATTATCACCTTTTTTGTAAATTGGTTTAATCAATGCTAATTTTAATTTTGTTGGAAAATAGGAATTCAAAGTTAGATTTATTAAATATGATAAAATTGGAGCAAGCTCATTTGAGCAGTACTTTACCAGATAGACAGGCATTTCATCTGAACCAGTAGATTTTTTGTTTTTAATGTGCTTTATGATATTTTTAATTTCATAGGAGTTAGTAGGATTTAAAAAAATTGATTTACTAAAGTTTTGAACGTAATTAAGAGCATGCCCATTTTCAACATTGAGAACTGGACAAGCATTGATGTAATAATTATTAATATTATCAAGAACTTCATTTTTAGTTTTATTTCCGGAAGCAAGGTTTTTTAAAACAGATTGATTTTTAGTTTTCTTTACATTTGTATAGTTCTTCACTAGATTCCAGATTGTCTCGCCAGGATTTTTTGATTGAACAGGTTTCTCGATATTTGAAAATTTTTTAGCCTTGTTTACAACGCTCTTTAAGATACTTGAATAGCTTTTATAGTGCTCAAAGGAAATTTCACCAGTTAACATACCTTTATATAGCATTCGCTTCTTTTGAGAGGAAATTTTTCTCCCCTTTGTTATCCATGATTTGGTTTTTGTGTTTTTACTTATCACTTTTTTTGGAAAGCACAACTCGAACAGCTGCAGGAATTGACCTATGAAGAGCTCATAGGCTTGATCAGCATGCTGTAATGAAAGAACATCGCTCCAGTTGAGTGAGCTCAGTTCATTTCTAAATTGACACATTTTAGCTTTGGAGAATATTCGTTTTTGGAGAGATATAGGCTCATTTCTCGATAGAACCCCAGTGAGGCAAACCTCAATTAACTGAGCCTCATGGTCTGATATTGCAGTTTGAGTGATTGTAGCTTTAAACACTGTATCAATATTGACAAATATATTATCCAAGAGAGTCTGGGAAAAAGGTGTTACTCTAGTAGGACCAAATATGGTTTGTTATAAATTGAAACTATTCAGAAGATCCAAAAACAATTTAGTATTGATTGTATTCTCCAAGAGATCAATGGGAAAATCTCCACACAGAAATATTTGGTGTCTATAATATTTGTTCTGAACAAAACGCAGTATATCTGCTAAGACATCTAAGAATTGTTTTACATTACCTTGAGGAGGTCTATATATACAAAGAACAACAATCCTTTGGATACCGTTTTCAATGGAAGAACATTCAACAAAGCCTTCAACGCTCAGGTCTACAATGTCCCTAACTTCATTATAGCTGTCTTCTTCTTAACAAGGATACAGGAACCCCCATGTTTTGTCGAGCTTCTGGCGAAGGCCGATATTAATCCATATCCATCAACCTTCAAAGTCCCCATTTCCGCGTGGGTTAGTTTGGGTTATACCAGTGCTCAGTGGCGCAAATGATGGTTGGATATTTCAAGGTTTCCTGAATTATTACTTCCAATTCAGTTATCTTGTTTTTAAAGCATTGGAAATTTTGATGAAGTAAGGTTAGGTCTAGGTTGTGCTCATTCGATGTTCCCGATGCATGGGAGGTCGTCTAAGGTGCAAAAAATGGTTTATCGTTATTCCCGGGCCCCAGATGTCTGCTGACATAACTCTTGATTCAGTCTAAAAGTATTTTATTAGCAAATTTAAATAGAATTTTGTATATTGCAATGTAAAACTGAACAAACGACAAATAAAATAAAAAACACGTGTAAATATACCTATATTTATTGAGTACAAGAAATCAGGTACAACAAAGAACATTTCAGAAACCTATCCATTATTTTTTGGCAAGAACAGTTGATTTGATGACACTCACAGCCTAATTAAGTCTATAATGACTAGCAATGAAATCAACCTATTATTTTTTGAAATCTCTTATGACCCCCAGTAAATCACCTAAATGTCTTCCAATTTGAGAAATATTGTTGTTGATACTATATAATACCTCAAGTACATTATCATTAATCCTTTCAAGTTGTTCTGCCAGTTGTACAGCAGTTCCCCTCTTTCTTGTTGAATTACTTCTTGGCATCCTTGGTGTATGAGGTATATCTTCTGGTTGTTGATTTGTGGAGCATTTTTTTTAATTAAAAAAGGGTACTATATGCCAAATCTAATATTTTTCTGCAGTTCTCTAGTTTTTGCTGACTTCTGCTTGAAATCGTCAGGCCCCATTTATTTTTCATTTAAAAAAAAGTTAATAATTTTTTTTCAATGAAAGTTTAGTTGTCTCCTATCATTTTCTATATGTATCTGGTTTATGATTGTTACACTAATTATACGATAGATTCACTACATTTAATCTAAAAAATGTAATATTTTTGTCCTTATAAATTCAACTAAAACCACCTAAGCATAAGCAATTCCGAAACTTTATCTAGAAACTCTTATATCAACATATTTAGATGGAGCAACATACAATGGGAGAACTCCAACGGTAAATTTTATTTATTTTAAATATAATTACTTTCGATAAACCTGATATATAAGTACTTATATACATTAAATCTTGAATCGTTAGGTTTGTTTAAGCACATGGCAGCTCATGTCTGGGACTCATTCTGGCCAAAATGAAGACCAATTTCGGGAAACAGTTTTTTAATACTGATTGGACGTCAATTTGTATTTGATAATAACTAATTATCTAAAAAAAATGCAATACTTACTCGAAGATATAGCGGAATTCTCAGGAGCGGAAGTTATGGTTGGCATTGACAAAGTCTTATTTGTTGATGTAGCGGTTGCTGTGCTTGGCAAGGGCACAGAATGTCCTGTCCCAAGTGGTAAGCTAAGAATTAACTGTCCATTTTCTGGCAAACTGTTTTCTAAGACAGCTCTTGATGGACTGGAAGTTGCACCTGTAAATAAATAAGATATTGTAGGGCATATTATCATTTTCAAGTAAGTATACTTTAATTCACAAAATATGCACACGTATACTCAAGTTATTTTAAAAAGTAACATAAAAACCAATTGCCTGCATCTAAAATTTGGCTATGAGAACCTAGATTGGAGCACTGATAATTTTGGAGTTGGTTCCATGTAGATTATCTCTTACATAATTTGGCATGCATTGATCCTTGGAAACTGTCAGAAATATTGTTCACTCTCACATGGCCTTTTGATTCCTATTTCACGAACTTCCTTGTCCCCATGGACTGCCACTTTCCCCATGATATTTAATAACCTCTCTTCAAAAGAGGCAAGGAAAATTGAAGTGGCAGGCCCACCTCCAGTACCACCTTGAGAAGTTCCAATTGCTGCTGCTTTGGACTTGGTTTTACTTTTCCAATCTATCAATGTTTTCTTCCACTACTCTGTACTTTTTTCCCCTAGGCCAAGGCTGTTAAGCATTAAAGTCAGTTCGGCCCATTTTTGTGCTAGATCTTCCCGACCTCTTGGCCCCTTAAATTTATTAGTCACAATTTCAGGATTTTGTTCAGAAAAGTCCAAAAGTACAGCCCAGGTCCAGGCGGACCTGCACCCTCATTTTTGTGGAACGAAATACTAAAAAATTAAATGCTTAATAATTGTATATTTTTGTTTTAAAAAACTTTAAATACTTACTATTATTCTTTAACCTTAAAAAATAATCATATATGATATGATTATCAATAATACATATATAAACGGACACGACATGAAACCTATCGTCAGTCTTTGTTTACTATGTTGAAAAGAGAGAGTAAGCAAACGCTGTCGATGACCAAAAGACGATAGAAAGAAGTCGATTCTACGCGGGTGGGTGAGGGGCGAACGGGCACAGTATTTTGTTCGTCGTGATCCCAGTTTATCGTCTACAGGCGAGAATAAAGCGATGCTAGGAAACGTGAAGTCATCAAAATAGAATTCTATTTGTCGTGATCCCACTACAGCGTCCAACGGAAGCGGATCGAAAGTCTGTGCGGCTGTATTTCACGTAAGCCACGGTAGAGACCGGGTGCCACTCCCAAAAAATAAATCTATAAATATGTCAAGGTCAACGGCATCAACCTCAACCAGTGTTTCGGGCAAAAGCAAAACCAATAAAAATCAGAGGCAACTCACGTTACCCACGTCCTCACCACCGAAAGTTGGCGAAAGCAAAAGCACTCGAGAAATTACCGAAAACGAGTGGAAAACTGTTAGCTACACGAAGAAAAGGGATCTGGAAAGCATTCGCCCGCCCCCCATAGAAGGCAAAAACAACAACGGAGGAAGTCTGAGAATCGCGGAACTCTACACAGCTTTATATGGCTATTTCTCTCATGCCTATCTCTAGGAACCACTAACGAGGCATTTGGCCAGTACTTAAAGATCAATGGTATAAATAATGACTTCCAGTGTGACGAAATTAAAACTAGGAAAAATTTAAATTATTGTTGTTATAAATTAGTCATACCAAGAGAAAGTAGGAACATAGATTATAATAAAAATTTCTGGCCAAAAGATCTACTAATTAAAAAACTTTTAAACCTACGGAAAATAGCACCCCAGAGGGGATCAAACTCACAAACAAATTAATGTGAAAGCGTCATACTAGTTTTTCATAATGTGAGATCTGCTAGAAATAAGAAGCATGAAATTGAGTCTTTTTAAGCTGACAAAAATATCACCATACCCTGCATCTGTGAGCATTGGCTTGATGAGAGCGAATCAGGGGATTTTAAAGTACCGGCGTTAGTATTGGGGACTTTGTTTTGTCGGAAACAATCAAGGAGGGGTGGACGTTGTTTTGTCGGAAACAATCAAGGAGGGGTGGAGTCGCTATACTGGTGAATCCTGCTATTCAATACATGGAGATTCCCAGAATCTCTGAGTTGTCTGTGAAAAAAAATATCGAGCTATGTTGTTCTTATGCATCAACCTTTCATACATATATAATATCTGTTTACAGATCGCCCTCAGGTGACTTTGGCACCTTCATGGTACATCTAGCAGAGGCCATATATATTGTCGGATGTGCTAGAAGGATATTAATAGCGGGTGATTTTAATGTACAGTTTGGTACCAGTCAGAGCGAGGCTATTTCTGTATTTGATCTGCTGGATTCCTATGTATTTGAGGTGGCAGTGCATGCCGAGACACGAGGTAGAAACTGTAAGCAATCTTTCAGACCATAACTATATCCAATTTAAGTTTAACGTAAATTGTTCTTCAAACAGCCACAAAACAACATCTAAATATTTTAGACCTATAACTGAAAAGGGAGAAATCACTTTTTATAGTCTGGTTCAGAGTTTGAACTGGTCATTTATAACAGACAATAATAAATCTCTAAACGAAAAATTTCATCTATATATATATAATAAAATCAAAGGAGCTTTTGAATGCGCATTCCATGAGAAACAATACAAAATAAAACAGTCATAAACAGTTGTCCCATGGTTTAATATCCACCTCCATGAAATACGTGATCACTTGGAATCTTTCACTGACCTGTGCAACACAAAAAAAATTTCATAAACAATACAAAAATTTATTTATTTATTTTTTATTTTATTTATTTATTTATTTATTTATTTCATCATAATTATACAATGTATATAACAATTATCAGTCATAAGGTACACATTTAAAAAAAAATAAGCCTATATTTATAATTATAATTACATTGGTTATAATCCTTACACAAATGTCACAAAGAAATAGCAACTGTACACATTAAAATAAAATACCCAACCTAAAAAGACAAATAACCACAATTAAAAGTGTCTTTACATCAATTAAAATGGATCGGGTCAAAATCAGTCTCATTAATAACATTGTTTAAGAAATCCTTCGTATCATAAAAGGCGTTTTTTAAGAGATAGGCTCTGACTGCAGATTTCAAATGTTGTTCTGGCAATTCCCTGACACCAGTCTGCAATTTATTGAAAAAGAGTGGCGCAAAATACAAGGTAGCACTGCAGGACTTGTTAAGCTTAAGAAACTCAATTCTAAGGTTATTTCTTGCTCTAGTGAAATGGTGGTGATTTTCTGAAATGCATCCATAAGCGCCTGCATTGAGATAGGCATACTTGAGGTACTCGAAGATAAACTGGGATGGCAATGTGTGGATCTGAAAGCTCTTAAAATAGGGCTGAACGTTCTCTGTGTACCCTATATGGGCTAGGACCCGAACTGCCCTCCTCTGCAGGCCAAATATTCTTGCTGCATGGGCTGAATGTCCCCAGGCAAGTAAACCATATGGCCACACTGAGTGGACCAAACAATGATATGCTATCCGACAGACATCATCATCGACCATCCCAACCAAACTCCTCAGAACAAATATGGATGAGGAAATTCGTTTTGATAAAATGCTTACATGACTCTCAAAAGACAGTTTAGGATCAAGTGTGACACCTAGAAAATTCACTTCATTGTCTGAATATGTAACATCATGAGGCCTTCGTGAAAAAATAATGTTTTTAGTTTTATTTCTGTTGAGATTTAGTTTATTTGCTGTGAACCAGTCATTCAAAGTATTCATGGTCTCATTTCCCCGCTCAACCAAACAATTTGAATATCTTGCACGTATTAAAAAAGTAGTATCATCAGCATATAAGGTTAGAGAGCCATGGGGCAGGGCGGTAGTGACGTCATTGACATATATCAGGAATAGTAGTGGGCCCATGACAGAACCCTGCGGAACCCCATGTGCCATTGTCCGCTGCTCTGAAACCTCCCCCTGGAAACATGTAACCTGTCTTCGGTCCCCAAGGTAACTCCGAATCAACTGACATCCAAGTGGAGATACATCTTAAAAATGAAGTTTTTCAATAAGGATATTGTGCGACACAGTCAAAGGCCTTGGAGAGATCACAAAAGGTTGAACTCACATGTTCACCCGTCTCAAAGCCCTCCCTCGACTATGCCATCACATACCCTATTTATTGCCATGACTGTTGAACTGCCACGTCTGAACCCAAATTGCTTGTCTATCAGGAATCCCGTTGACTCAAAGTAGTCTCCCAGCTATCTTGAGAGAATAAACTCGGACACCTTGGAAAATATGGGAAAAAGAGAAATCGGCCTATAATTATTTGATGAGTCTGTATCAACCGTTTTAAAGATTGGAACAATTCTGCTGAGCTTCAGAGAGTAAGGATAAATTCCTGTATTAATGCATTTATTAAAAAGCCTTGTAAGCGGTCCAATTAGCACATTTTTTAGTAAAATAGTATTTAAATTATAGATGTCTTTGCTATGTTTGCGTTTAATATTTTCTATTGCCCATCTTACATCATTAAAAGTGAGCTGTGAGAAGCTATAGACACTTTAATGATTAACCAGTTGGGACCGTGCCAAATAAGCCTCAAAAGGTAGGTTAGACTGAGGCAAAGCCCCCACAAGTTCGCCAGCAATGTCTGCAAAGAAGTTGTTAGGAGAGTTCATGACTTACTGATCTTTTTGATTTTCTATTACTATTAATGACGTCCCAAGCCGCCCTTGAATGGTTATCTGCATTTTTAATATACTCGGCATTTACCCTTTTTTTAGCTGTTGCAATGGCATGTTTGTATCGTCGTCTTCCTTGTCTGATTTCAGCCCGGAGAAGGGGACAGTTCAATCCTCTGCCCTGTTGCTCCAAATCATGAAGCTCTCTCCTCAAGGTCCTCAGCCCATCATCAAACCACCCCAACCCGGTATCAACCTGAGCCTTAACCTTCCTTGCATTTGATATTTAAAGAATTATCCCACTCCATGACATCTCCGAGTCAAGAAACTGCCACTCTACCTCTTCGAGAATATTATACAACTGAAATGTAGCCAGACTAGTTATAGGACGATGTAGAACCCTTTTACATTTGGTAACATTATTCCCAATTTCACAATTAAAACTAACACAGAAATCTATAGCACAATGATCTGATAAATATGGGTCAAAAACGAATGCATTAGCGGTTTGATTATCAAAATTAACAAATACAGGGTGTCCGGAAATAGCATCGCCAAATTACAGAGGGTGATTCTACATAAGAAAACATGAACATATTTTCATATGAACATGGGTCCGAAAATCCATAGTTTTCAAGATACAGGGTGTCAAAGTTGTTCTATAGTAATAAGGGGGCTCATTTAGCCTTAATTCGATTAAAAATATAACGTCCAGTGGCGTCCCGGAGGGCATCAAACCGAATATTATTGACAAAAAAAGTGTGCACCACTGATTTTTTCAAATATTTTATATTTTTTTCGTATTAAGCAACTAAAAATACAATTTTTTTGATTCTCGAGTTGTTTTCGTATCTTGCGTCGTTTTCCATAAAAAAAGTAAAATCCGGTTTATTACATTTCCAAACTTTTTCGATAAAATCGATATTTTTTTTATATCTTAAATATGCTTTTACCGATTTTGTTGAAATTTAATAGAGTTATCTGTAGTAATAGGCGGCTCAATTAGCCTTTACTAGATTAAAAATATAATGTCCAGAGGCGTCCCGGGGGGCATCATACCGAATATTATTGACAATGAAATGTGCGCCACTGACTCTTTTAAATATTTTGTATTTTTTTCATATTAAGCAGTTAAAAATACAACATTTTTGTTTCCTGAATTGTTTTTGTATCTTGCTTCGTTTTCGAGAAAAAAAATAAAAACCAGTTTATTACATTTCTTTAGGGCACCAAATTCTACATCAAAGGCTGTAATAAACTGGTTTTATTTTTTTTTCTCGAAAACGAAGCAAGATACGAAAACAAATCAAGAAACAAAAATGTTGCATTTTTATTTGCTTAATACGGAAAAAATATAAAATGTTTAAAAGAGTCAGTGGCGCACATTTCTTTGTCAATAATATTCGGTATGATGCCCCCCGGGACGCCACTGGACATTATATTTTTAATCTAATAAAGGCTAAATGAGCCGCCTATTACTACAGATAACCCCATTAAATTTCAACAAAATCGCTGAAAGCATATTTAATATATAAATAAAAATATCGATTTTATCAAAAAAGCTTGGAAATGTAATAAACCGGTTTTTACTTTTTTTTATCGAAAACGACGCAAGATACGAAAACAACTCAAGAATCAAAAATATTGTACTTTTAGTTGCTTAATACGAAAAAAATATAAAATATTTGAAAAAGTCAGCGGCGCACACTTTTTTTCTCAATAATATTCGGTAGGATGCCCTTCGGGACGCCACTGGACGTTATATTTTAAATATAATTAATGCTAAAAGTCCCTTATTACTACAGGTAATCCTGCCAAATTGCAACAAAATCAGTAAAATCATATTTAAGATATTAACAAAAAACTGATTTTTTATAAAAAGTTTGACACCCTCTATCTTAGAAACTATGCATTTTCGGACCCATGTTCATATGAAAAAATGTTCATGTTTTCTTATCTAGAATCACCCTCTGTAATATGGCGATGCTATTTCCAGACACCCTGTATATTATCGATACAGTATCCCAATCGGGTATTCTCAAAGACCTGCTGAGTAAAATTATATGAGATAAGTAGATCTTGAAGTCTATTTCTATCGACATAATCCCTTTCAAAATGAATATTAAAATCGGCACTTATGACAACACTCTTATTTTTTTCTATGAATAAATTCTAAAATTTCTGTTAAAATATCTAAAAATGCATTAAAACTGCCACTTGGCGGACGATATACAGTGATTAAAACTAGATTACTACCTATTAGTTCCAATCCACATGCCAAATTCTTTTGTGGCAGTATAGCTGCTCCTCCATGCCTACTCTGTTTCCGGCAGAAATAGGCCCCGCATTTGAAATCCTGGAATCCGACTTGTTCCATCTCTTCTTGCAGTAAGTAATGCTCAGTAAAGCATAATGCTGAGTAGCTTGTTGTTTTATCTTGTAAAAAGGCGTCAATTGCTCCCTTTTTGTTCCTTAGGGACGATATATTGATATAAAAAATGTTTGTTGTTACCTTGTTGGTTGTGGTCTGGTTTGGGCCATTTGGGGTTAACGGTGCGGTCCTATTCATAAAAAATGCCCAGCATTCTGCAAGAAGTCTTTATGCTTGTCGAATATGAACCTTTCGATCCCAACTCCACGGGGCCAGATATTTGGTTCATAGAGCTCATCCTTAAGTTGAAAAGGTGCTGTAACAACAAAACATTTTAGTTTACCGTTTTCACTTGGAAGTTCTTTGGCACACACTTTTTCGTTTGTGAGGTTTGCTTTTTCCCTGACGTAATCTTGGACCATCACATCTGTTGTCTGAGGGCTTACACGGTTAATGTAAAGCCAGACTTTCCTTTCTCCTCCAGAAAAAACCGTTGGCTTGAGTTTCCGGAGAAACTTCCGCATTTCCCAAGCGTTTAGTGAACTTAAACAAAACGGGTGAAAAAGGATTATAATGATACCTTTATTTCCGAATCTACCAACAAACCTAAAAGTATCTGGAAAATTATAAACAACAACCGAGGAACCTTGTGGGCAAATCACCTCAAACCAATTTAACAAGTTTTGCTCAGAAGTGGCAGAGGCTCTAGTTGGGGGTGCAAGTATTCAATGGAAGATGTTCACTTCCGGCTGGACCCTCAACCTCGGTCACATTTCGAATTTGGGTAGGTGGGCTTTATTGAAGTTACAGGAGTTGTAATGATCCACGTGATGTTTTTGGTTTGTCTGTTAAACTTATTAAGGTCATCAAGGACCTTATTGTAGTACCAATGACAAAACTTATAAACCTTTGCTGCAAGGAGAGTATCTTCCTCTCCTGTCTTAAACAGGCCATTGGGATTCTAATTTTTAAGAAAGGAGATAAGAGATGTCTCTAACTTTCATTCGATTTCCCTGCTTCCCATTTTCGCAAAAATATTTGAAAAATGTATGTCTTCGTGAGTGGCGCTGTTTCTCAAGGCAAATTCACTACTGTGTGATGCGCAGTTTGGGTTTAAGGCGGGACGTAAAACTGTGAAAGCTATTTTAAATCTGGTAGCATTCATTATGTATGGTTTTGAAAACAAGGAACATATTGGTACCATCTTCTGCGACCTAAGCAAGGCCTTCGACTGTGAATAGCACAAGTTGCTCATCAAAAAACTTCATTTTTATAAATTAGGTCAGAACAGTATTGACCTATTAACTTCCTATTTGGAAGGACGAACTCAAAGGGTAGTGGTGGATGGAGTGTCATCGGAAACAAGAATCATGAACATTGGGGTGCCACAAGGATCTGTAATGGGCCCCTTACTATTCCTGGTTTCTATACAAATTTTATATAAAATTGTCACGAAAAAGGCACACGACCTGTTTTAAAGGGTAATATCTATAAGCGTCCAGCATTCATAGGCCATCACTGAAGTTTGGCGAGATAAACACAGTTTTGGAATTTGTATGGTTTATATCTACTTTATATAAAAATTTGATGAATTTGACACACCACCGCTATAAAATGGAAATATATACAAGCGTATACCGACGCCAAAGATGATACACTTTATCACCATAACAAACTTGTGGTATAAATATCACGTGTAAAGGGCGGCCCGTTTAACAGGGGCCTTTATCTAGAAAACTACAAGGGTGGCAAAAAAATGTAACTACAAAAGTTGTTCTCAGTAAAATGATCTTCATTTTTTTTTGTATTTTTAAATCGTATTTTTTTACATACAGAGTGGTCAAACAAGGTTACATTTTTTAAAATGAAACACCCTATGTTTTATTAAATTTTTGGATTCTACTTAAAATTCTAAGCATATTTGATGTATGATGTCATACCATATAGAGTTAGTAGTTTCACAACTATAAACAGTTGAAAATCGGTACTTTGGTTATTGTTCACCTTGGTAGCAAGAAGACCATTAAAGATGGAGTAAAATGAATTTCACATTCCTATTTTACATTTTCAGGAGATGGTGCCAGCTGATGGTATCTACCGAGGTGCCGGATTTTTCTACCTGCCGCTGAGTACCGTCAGATAGCTTTTGAAAAGTTAAGATAGGAATGTGAAATTCATTTTACTCCAACTTTATTGGTCTTCTTGCTACCAAGGTTTAAAGTAGCCAAAGTACCGATGTTCAACCGTTTATAGCTGTGAAACTACTCCAGAGATATAACATCATACATCAAATATGCTTAGAATTCTAAGTAGAATCAAAAAATGTAATAAAATATAGGGTGTTTCAATGAAAAAAATTAACTTTGCTTGACCATCGTGCATATCAAAAAGTGACGATTAAAAAATACAAAAAAAGTAAAGACCATTTTACTAGGTATTTAATTTTTTTTTGTACCCCCGTAGTTTTCGGGATAAGGTATCGGCCCCTCCTAAACGGGTCACCTTGTACATAAATGAACGAGAAGATATTTTATGACGTTTTTAAAACAACTTTTTTTCAAGCAGTAGCGATGATATAGACATAGTCAATATCTAAATCCTAGAAATGCTCCGCCCCTCTACACTCAATGTGCCAACAAAAGGAACGAAAAGAAAATGTTTTTTTTTTTAACATTTTTGGTTATTTTCAATATTAGATTGCAACACAGATTCCGCCCCCAGTCCTTCTTTCATTTATTATTAATTTTACGACTACTAATTACTATTTTTTTTATTTTATATTACATATTGATTCCTTTAGCAAATATGTACATTTCATTTAGTTTATAATAAAAATGCAAATTAAATTGTTTTATATATTTAAAAAATATATATATTTATTTAAATCGATTTCTGCATCCGGCTTATAACAAGAAAGTCCTAGAAAAGTAATCAGGTAAAAACTAAAGTATAAAATCCGCATTTAGATGTAACCGCAGCATATGTGTAAATGTTTCACAGAAAAAATAATTTATGGTTCGGTTTTTATTGCTTAATTGGTACGTACTGGTTTTGTTTAAATAATCGATGTTAACGCGTTGTTCTTGCTGGTGACGTGAAACGTTAATTGCTTGTGAGGGCGCACCCAGAAGAATGATTAAAAAACGGTGATGCGTGCTTAAGACCACACGACAGAAGTAAAAATTTTAAAGAGCATCATAAACTGTATAAGAATTGGCTACTTATTAAGCACTAGTATATGTGCAAGCAAAAATTAATAAACAATACTTAGTAGGGTGTGGGATATCATTGTAATTTGCAAATGATACAAAAATAATTCGAACAAATGCAATATGAAAAAATATTTTGTGTACATTCACTACATAGGCTTCCATGTTTAAAGTAAGATTTTAACTCAAAATCTCCAATAAAATAGGCAGAAACCGCTGGCGCTGTCTTCCTAGAAAAATGTCCAAATTCTTCAATATTGGCTCAGCTTCCCAGCTTTAAATCGATTTCAAAGTAAATAAATCTACTTTTTTACAACAAAAACTATACGCATCGATATGTTGGAAGTGAAATTTTATCTTGAAATCTGCCATAAAATTCACAGAAACTGCACCTAATCACCAAAAAATATCAACATTTTCCGATCTTGACCCACTAAAATATAATTTGGTGACGTGTCATGCCGAAAACTTCGAAATTGCGAGAAGCTTAAATTCAACTAGCTCACCCTGTATAAAAGGCATCACCATTTCTAATGTGTCTTCTAGTGCGATTTTTTACGTAGCTTCTCTTTAAATAATGGATTTTTCTATAGAAAAAATGTTTTTCGAAAAAAAAAAAGAATTTTTTTTACCTACAAATCGATGTTTTACATTTTCGCCCAAAAGACCATTTTTCTGACATTTTCGAAACAAAGAAGTATTTAAACAGGTTTTCTCGTCAAAATTTGAACTCTCTTCGTGGTTTTTTGATCTTTACGACTCTTTCCGCCCTAGGACGATCAAGAATAACCCCTTTTTCAAAAAGACATTTGCGCAAAAAAAATCGCTATTTTCGGATTACCGCCGGAGACCGTATTAGGGAGCCTATTTATTTGTTGAAAAAATAAAGGAACACGGGTCCCTTTATTTTCAGTTTGTCACATTTTTTTTTGGTCTTTTTATAAAATTTACCCTCTTTTGAGGGTAGAAACCACCCCCAACTTTTTTTTTCAAATGTGAAGGTATGGTATATCTATAACGGTTTTGGTTAATTCATTTAATATTTCACCTTTTTGCAGTCGCTCTGTGAGAGAGAATTTATGCCATCGTCAGCGTGAAAAAAAAGTATTTACGATCGTTCTTTGCGGCCGATGTCCACTATGCCCCTGAGCCTAAAAGATAAAAGGCCAAGATCTAAACTGCACGAGAGTACTGGTTCTTGGCAATTTCTAAACAATTACTTTTTCCCATGCAAAGCGGCTACATGAATATTAAATAGCTGTTTTTTGCGTAATTTTAATCACCATCCGCGGCGGAGTATGACCTTAGTCAATCCTGGCCGCGTTGAGTGTCGATATGTATGTACAAGTAAAAATGACCGCTTTCGAAAAACATGTTATGGGTGTAAATTGTGAGTATGATCTAAGTTGTTTTATAAAATTTTATACAGTGTATCTAAAAACCTTATTAAATTAAAGCCGAATGAATTTCAAGGACAGTTCTATGTAAAAGTTCTCCAACACTTTTAGAGTTGTCGTTGTGAATATAGGTACATGGCATTTTGATTGAAACGGCTTTTGGAAATTAAGTTTTATGCATGGCCTGGTTCATATTTTGCTCCAAATATATTAACCTTGCATTTAATTCTCATATAACGGCCTTCGCATTTTAATAGCCCCGGAGAAAAAAAATCAAGTGGGATAAAGTCCGGAAAACGCGGAGGCCATCCAATCTTTCCAAAGCGTCCAATCCATCAGTGCCCAGAAAATTGGATATGAAAAATTATCTGGCGATTAAGTAAAAATGAGTGAGAGCTCCATCCCATATCGACAGAATCTCGACGGCCTTCGGTAGCTGCTTGTTTTCCAGTAGAATCCTTTTAAGCTTTGTAGATTTTGGGCTTTTTCGCCAGATTTTTTTTCGATAATCTAGGCCATTGAAAAGAAAAATGCCTTAAAAGGGAACGGTGTGTGCTTAAGACCACACGCCAGAAGCGAAAACTTCAACAATGCGAGATTAATATTACAACTATTTTTCTGTGATATATTTTTAAATTTATTTGCAAACTTCAATGTTTTTCAAAAGTAGTTCATAAAAATCCTGAGTAAAGAACATTTAATAGGGTGTATCTTAAATCCATATCATGAATACTTATCACGGTTCCGTCGTACTAGGAACTTGATATTATTGAAGGCTATATTTAATTTTACATTTGAAATAATTTCTGACAGCTTTACGTACTTTTGCAATAGACTGCGTCAGATTTAGAATGGCGAATACCAAACGCTATTTGCTGTAAATATGTGTGATGAATACTTGGAATAACAAAAAAAAATATATGTGCCTCACCTTTATAAGCACACAACTGAAGTGAAACTTCTGAAAAAGATATAAGGAATTGAGTTTATATTTTCTTTTAGCTTTTTTTCTCAACTTTTGCCCCCGGTTTCGACACTTTTTTTTTATTTAGTTTTTCTTTTTTTTTTTCAACTTTTTTTTTCGCCGAAAACCGCGTTTCTCTAACGTTTTTTTTTTCTTTATTTCGTTTTATAATACTCTTCTTAACTTTTCAAAAAACATTTTCCTTTTTTGTTACTAATTTTTCTTTTTATTTGATTTTATTATACTTTTATTAACTTTTCGAACAATCTTTTGTTTTTGTTTTTTTTCTTTATTATTATTTTTTTCCTATTCCGTTTTATAATACTTTTATTAACTTTCCCAACATTTTTTAACGTTTTTTTTTCCATTTTTTCCACTTTCTTTAATTTCTTTTCCACAAAGCATTTTTTTTGCTTCCCATTTTTGCCATCCGTAGCTGAACTACTTCGCCTCTTTTTCGCAGAAAACCGCGTTTCTCTAACTTTTTTATTTCTTATTTCGTTTTATAATAGTTTTATTAACTTGGGACTACTGGAAATAATGTGATTTTAACTTTTTATTTCTTAGTACTTTACATAATTTAGAAATATACTGTTACTTAATGTTGAAAGTAGATTTAGTGTGACTAACACTTAACTCTGTTTAATTTAAGTACATTTGTTGAATACTTATCATGCGTTTATTTTAATAGAAACTTGGGACTATTGGAAATAATATGTATTTAATTTTTTATTTCTTATTACTTTACGTACTTTTGAAAGATACTGGTACTTAATGTTGCAAGTAGATTTAAAGTGGTTAATACTTAAGACTGTTTGATTTAAGTACATTTGATGAGTATTTATGACTATTTAAAATAATCGGAATTTAATTTTTTATTTCTGAGTACCGTCCGTACTTAGGTACTGTACTAGTATTAATACTGTAGGCAGAGAAGAATGGGAGGGGGCCTCCTATAAAAGCAGACCAAGCATGGTATACCGACGGCTCTCAAAACAGTAAAGGGGTGGGAACCGGAGTCCACGGACCAAGGTCAAATATCTCCATAAACATTGGCATTCAAGCCACAGTGTCCCTGCAGAGGTCGTGGCAATTCAACACTGCGCCATGGAGATAGAGAAATTAAACATTAGAAAAAGGAGGGTAGACATATACTCCGACTGCCTTAAAAGCAGTTAGTGCATACAAGGTCAGATCTAGACTAGTTAAAGTGCCCTTGAAGAGGTCGGTCGTACCAATTAGCTCCCCATTGCATGGGTTCCGTGACATGAGGGCCATCAAGGCAACGAAGAAGCCGACAAACTTGCAAAACGGGGCGCAAGTAAGGTTACGTTGGGACATGTGCCCTACTGCCGGACAGAAGGAAAAATCTTCAAAACAGCAGTTAAAAACTGGATAGATAAACAATCTCTAAACTGATGGTTACAAACACCGGGCCAACTGCAGGCCAAACAGTTCATAAAACACGGCTCCTCAAAATGTCCGGCAGATCTACTTAAGAGGAGTCGCAAGACGATAAGAATATTAGTGGGTCAGCTGATGGGGCACTGTAGAATGAACAGACACATGGAAAAGTTCGGCCTGGTAGATAATAACCGTTGCAGGTTCTGTTGGGAGGAGGAGGAAACTCCAAAATACGTATGGTGCGAATATGAGGCTCTCTGCAGGCTCAGGTATGCAAAGCTAGGAGAGACCAACCCAAGACCTGCAAGGTACATGGAGAAGCCGCTACTCCATTTGTGGAATCGGATTAGGAAGACCAGACTAGATTAGGTCCTCTAAGCATGGTTCGGATTGCTACAATAAACCTGTATAGGTTGCAGTGGCAGAGGCGGGTACTAGC
>MU183052.1:225979-237608 GCA_016904865.1 Pissodes strobi | reverse complement strand
GAAAAAGAGACGTGATGACCATGAACTGCTGGAAAATTGTAATGTGCTGGTGATTTTGGAGACCCCCCAGGCCAATGAGGCTAAGAGGAGACTTTAAACTTTTTAAGTGCAAATATATCATTAATTGTTTAATGAAGTATAGAGTAATGTCGAAAAATTACAAATAAATTAAGATCGGAACATAAAATCTCGTATACAACTGCAGCGTTCCTCTAAATTAAAGAAACCCTTTCGGTCCTTTTGTCGTTCGGCCCGTGGACGTGATATCGCGTATTTTTTAATTGCCTTTACTGAGATAACAAAATCAAAATGTTAATTAAAAATCCGAGTGTTTCGTCCCGGCCAAATTAAAGAAAAATACTCGCTTGTGAATATTTCATAGAAAGACGACGAAAGGTCGTTGTTTTTTTTGTCTTGTTTGGATATCTTAAAGTCAAGAAAGAGTCAAAGGAATAAGACTTTTCCATCGTGATTTTATGGCAGATGTGAGTGTTGGCAATCAAACTTTTGTTTAGATGTAGTGTGGGAGATTATTCACTTCAGATACAGTGAGCCTGGATTAAGATAGATGAGCTAAGATGAAACTAAAAAATAGCAGCTTCTCTGTAACATGGCTGTTGGGAAAACACCCCAACACGTGTATAACTTTCGTTTTTCACCGTATATTTTGGTGATGTATGCAGAATGAATGAGCCATAATTGATCCAAGAAAATATTTATTTAACCCCAGGTAAACATAAATTTGTGCATTTAAATCAGCATATGCCAGTTCTTCATTACCCCTTAGTCCAAACTTGGATGGTCGATTCCCTTATATAAAGCTAAATGTCATTCTGTCAATTCAATCCCGTGTAATCGTTTTCAGTTGAATATATCCGTGTCTCCGTCAGTGTTCAGTGAACAGCAGTGTGTCAAAGAAAGAAAAAAGATGTTTTCATCCTCTCAGATAAAACCGACGCGTAACTTTCCCGCGTTATTGTCCCTCCCGAGTTCCTAAGAAAGATCATATTTCAGTTGAATGAGCCATAATTGATCCAAGAAAATATTTATTTAACCCCAGGTAAACATAAATTTGTGCATTTAAATCAGCATATGCCAGTTCTTCATTACCCCTTAGTCCAAACTTGGATGGTCGATTCCCTTATATAAAGCTAAATGTCATTCTGTCAATTCAATCCCGTGTAATCGTTTTCAGTTGAATATATCCGTGTCTCCGTCAGTGTTCAGTGAACAGCAGTGTGTCAAAGAAAGAAAAAAGATGTTTTCATCCTCTCAGATAAAACCGACGCGTAACTTTCCCGCGTTATTGTCCCTCCCGAGTTCCTAAGAAAGATCATATTTCAGTTCAGTTAAAGCGTTCACTCGAATAGCTGTAAAACGTGCTGTTCTCCCTCTGGTTAAAGGTCAAATTCCTTTTGGGCCAATTTCTCTTCTTGTATGCACAGATATTTGTAGAATATCTAGAGTGCCTCAGTAATCTTTGGGCACGCTTGGACAAAGACCTCATTTGGGCGTTTTTAACGCAATTCCAAGACAATATCGAATCGTAGCGTCTCTTTTGAAGAAGAAGTAACACTGTAGAATGGCGTCTGCAAATTTGCAGTAGAGAAAATCCATTCCAATCCCAGCTACATGAATCTCATGTGTGAAGTCTAAAAGGCTGCCCCTGAGTACGACAATAGTGGAGAAACGAGAAAGTCAAGGTATTTGGAGAGTGAAAGGAAGTTGAAAATTTAATGACAAAAGTTTCATTTTAAATTAACAAATCAAGACTTTTTAGAAGATATTATTAAGTAAGAACCCTTTTGTATATTTATTTTCTATGTGAATGAATGAATGAATGCGTGAAATTAGTGTATAAATTGTATGTATTATTTACATCAAATGAAATTGCATAATTACATTAATAAAGGATTTAATAACTAACATACCTGCCTGGTTTCAATTTACATAATCTATGTTTAAAACCCCACCACCCTATTTATACAGTCCACTTAATTTTCTTGTGGTCAATTAGACAGTTAATTAGCCACCTACACCTTTATGGCTTAAATCAATTAATAAAACTAATTTGTTTGTACAGACGACTGGCCAATCAGCGCCCGATAAAATATGTTTTTTTTTACTAGATTGTTTGTTTCTATTTAATCACGTTTTATAGCAATATTTCAAAATTCTTGCTGTTTACGAACACGCTTGTAATAGTGTGGACAACCTACGAAATTAGTAATCGACATTTATTTATTTAGCGTATGGCACCTTCAAATCACACAGAGAAAGACAGTAATATATTCAATTGCACTGTGGGTCGCGTTCAGAAAATCTGTGGGATGGCCAGGGTAAGTTCTCAGAGGGCATTCCTGTATAATATGGTAGACCGTTTGTCTGTTGGCAACACACTCACGCTGTGGGGAGGATATTTTTCCCAATTTGTGGAGCAAATCCGCGCATCGAATGTGTCCTGTTCTAATCCTGTTGAGACTACACCATATTTGACTAGGTAAGTCAAGTCCCGAAATTTTGACATTGAGGTTAAGTACATTTCGGGCGTGATCTGGGGGCCTTAACTTCCCATTCCGTTCGCCATGCCTCAGTGTGGGTAAAGCGGGAATCTTGTGAGCTTTTTGCCCTAACGAGAGCAAGATATCTGCACCGTAGCCTATTAAGTCCTATGCCATCGGATGCTGAGTGAATGGGCCAGCTGCAAGTTCCCTTGGATTTTCTTGTACTCCCTGGCTAGTGCATTTTCTCCGCGCATGTGTGGTGATGGAATATGACTCAGCACGGGCAGCCAATAAGTGGGAGTGAACTTTAGCGTTCCCGAGATGATCCGCATTGTGCGGTTTAGTTCTACATCCACTTTCTTGATGTGAGCACTATTAAACCATGCTGGCGAGCAGTACTCTGCAGCGGAGTATACTAGCCCCAAGGCAGAGCAGCGTACAGTAGAAGCTATGGAACCCCATGTGGTACCACAGAGTTTCTGAATGATGTTATTTCTCGTTTAAGTTTTAGCAGCTGTATGTGTGAGATGTTTTTTGTAGGTAAGGGTTCTGTCGAGGGTTACTCCTAGGTATTTTGGATTTTTATTGAAAGTTTGAGTGTTGTTATTGAGGCATACCTTAAGTTCTTTGTTAATTAGTTTATTATTAAGGTGGAAACACGAGGTCTCTGTTTTAGTTGAGCTGGGTTGTAGCCTCCATTTACAAAAATAATTTGGTTGTACTTTGAGATTATTTCAACTTAGATCCTCGACAGATTTACTTTAGATCCGACTTCGCTACCTGGAGAGAAGCACCCAATGGTGCCGCCCTAAGTGTTCTTGCAAATACGTACTGGGGAAGAATTTTAGGTTTGGGTCAGTTAAGCATATCCAGGCATAGGATCACTGGATGAGCGGTGTGAGACAAAGTCTGTTAGGCTTGACTTGTTTATAAGTTTGCCTTGTATGACTACATAACATTTACTAATTGGCAATATCACGTATCTGCTCTTGAATTTTAGGTAGAGATTCTATATTGCCCTGATGGATCAAATGCTTTTTGGAAATCGACAAAATCCTGTTAAATTCAGTACAGTCCTAAACATAAATAATGTCTCAAAGGAATTGGCCGCAAATAAACGATATTTCAAAAAAATTCAAACGCATCAGCCTTTTTTAATTCGCATTAACCTTTTAGCTCGCAAAACAAAAACCCAAAAGCATGGTAAATACGTAAATACACCGCCGTCGAGATAAAGTAATTACCCATCTTTCTTCGTGCCCTAATGTTTCGCATACGTGGTAAAAATATGAAAAAAAGTCCCTAATATATCCCTGTAATCTTTTTATATTATATTTATTGTACCGGGAAGAAACACAAATTTGGCAAAAGATCTACTGCATAATCGTAAAAGGGGTGGCCATTTAGCGGGCCTTGCATCTAGACCACTAATTGAGCCCGTGGTTCCCGATCACTATTAACCCTGATAGTATCCCACCCAAGGCCTTTTAACCTTCAGCACGAACCTAGGCTGTCTGTACAACGCCGCCCTACCACCCACCAAGGGGTCTTCCACCCTTGATCGTGGTACAATCTTAGTCTCCGGTAATACACCCTTCAATCCCACGAATATCCGATCCTATCGGCCTGGTTACCAGCGTGAATGGGGAGACTGGTGCAGATACATTTTATATTTGCCTGTGGCTCCCCTAATTTTAGAGCATCAAATTTTTTACAAGGTATGATGCCCGGGCCGACAGTCGATCTCGGTCAAGCCCGGCGTGACGCCACGACGGACAGAGGCTTTTACCCACTGAACCACCACGGTGGTTACTGCATTAAGACATTTGAATTTTTTTTCCACTGATATGAACGTATAGGGAAAATTGTTCACAAACTATATTAAAAAAAGGGGTACTGCTCATGTCACTTATGCCCCAGACCAACCCATTTGCTGGACGTGGGATTCCGATCCACACCAGGGGGAGATCTGAAGGTCTGATCGTTGGGCATTATGGCTCACCGTAGATTGTGGCAAGTTTCTGGGCCTAGGCGCAATCAAGACCCCTTTTTGTTTGTACTCAGTGTTTGATCTCGATCTATTGGCTTTGGCACTTGGCCCCTAACAGGTCGTTTTCGATTCGTCCCGGTAGAATCCAGGTAATCTCTCTACTTACACACAGCACCCGAGCGCGGCGTCTAACGCTCGTTTTTTTCCCCGTACCGGATTAAATAATTTCGAAAAAGGCCGCGGGCCACTCCGGGAAATATCGAAATGAATTTTCTTTTCCCCGCGCCGCCACGCCGCCGCCGGTCGGAAAAAGCTTTTAATCTAACCTGATAATAAATTAGCTATTTTAAGGTTAGCTAATGCACCGAATTAAGAGAGTCCGTATTTGGATAAGGTTCGTACGTTTTTTCGGATTTCGCTTTCAGTAAATACACGGGGACGCTAATAATTTGATCGTTCAATTTAATGGCGTTTAAACAGTGGCAATGAGGAGGCTGTATGTAGCTTGGTCGTTCATACGATCGATTTACATGGAAATAAACAAATTTTTGAACATTTTATAGAAAGAGAAAGTCGTCTCAATCCCTTGATATCTCCCAGCTTTTAAAAAGCGAAGGGCGTCAGCTTCACAGCCGATACAGGAAACAACTGATACGGGGATGAAAAATCACCCTAATCGATCCCCGTATTTATCCACCCCCGTTGATCTGTTACAGATGTCGATTTTATGATAGTCGTACGCGCCGCGTTTCTTAACGGCCCTTCTTAATGTCCCTGTCAATAACATTCAAAAGGAAATCCAAGGGGGACTGTAAATATACGCGTTTCTTGTGGTTTATAAAACAAGATGTATTTCTGATTTCTTTTTTATCCAGCGGCACGAGGTGCTATTCTAAAAAATGCATTTTAGATTGATAGGCACCGAAGAGTCAGGTGCAGCCAAGGAATATTAAAGTTTTAGTTCTGAATAAGTGCTTTAACAAAATGTGTGTCATACGCCCTTAAATTATGAAAAACTTTTTTTATACGCCAAGTGAGATATATGTGTATATATTAAGGCCAACTTTTGCCAGTTCTTCCTTTGATGGTAACTTTTCCTTCTGGAAATACTGGCAATTGTAGCCAAGTATACGCAGGGGTACCTGGGGCCTCTGTTAAGAGCCAGACATGAAAAAAATTATGTACTCTCTAATTTAGCGATATTTTAATTATTGGGTGCCCAGGCTTGCAAATAAACCTTTGCCAGGCTTATAGAGTTAGTGACGCCTGATATATCTGCCTGCAAGTGAAAATATGCCTCAAACATATTATTTATTAAATATGACCAACGACCTCTGGATTCATAACCGAACTTCTTTCACGTAAGTCGTAACGGGTCCCCAAAGTCGCCTAAAATTCTACTCCCGTTTTATTGCAACAGTAAAGGCGTCGATACAAGAAAAAATCATAGTGATAAAGCCGGGAGAACCTAAACTGTGTTGATATCTACATTTGTCTAATACGTTTCAACCATCAAAAACCGGTAAAATCCCGGCCCGACGCGAAAAGTTGTAAAAAGGCAAGAGTACTAAACGGGGAAAAGTGTCCAGTATTTACTTACCTTGGGAGTGGCACTTGGGAAGTATTTTGACTTTTTCTTCTCGTTTCGTGGAAATCTGCCATGGTCCATAACACAGCTTTGGATGGTTTTTGAAAAGTTTTCCGGGTGAACCATTTACAATTTTCGAACTCTTAAACTCTTTTGCTATTGTTTCATAAGGCACAAAATATGCCTCGAAGTCACTCTCGTATTTTTCGGTGCCTAATTTTGTATAGAATTAGTACCGGAGCAAATGGATCTGATCGCTCTGAGCAAGAACTCCCTCAAGTGTGACATGCATGTAGATCAATAATAATCTTGAATCAAATATTTAAACTCTGTAGAGTTTTAAGTTTCTGTTAGGAGGCTGTTCGGAGGCTTGTCCGAAGGGATGGCTCAACAATGTAAAGTTCTAATATTCAATTGATATATTAAAAGCTCCATTGAACAGGTAGACTGATGTTTCCTTTGAAGAGAAACTTCTTACGGCCTGGAGAGTAAGCTAGTGAACGTGTTACAAAAGTTTGATTGATCATGACAAGATGGCGGATAGTAATGTCATACAATCTGAAACTCCTAAGAAAAAGTGTGAAATTTGCAGTAAATATACCAAAGGTAAAATAATCTGTGTTAATTGAGATGCCCTGGCTTCAGGATTGAAGCCATTAATGAAATTATATGTGTTAATTGCGATACCGGCGCGGCAGTGAGTACAGAAGAACAACTCAAGTTTTTAACCAAAAATAACAGCTTGCTGAATATGTTGGTATTGGAAATGGCCGAGAAGAATGATTTGCTCCGAGATAAAGTCGCTTTTCTTGAGGAAAGGCTTTGTCTTCTTGAAAAATCGAGCAAATGCGAGAAAACCAAATTAGTGAGGTTGGGATCTCTCCAATTACCCCGCTCTCCCCGCAGACAGGCCCACAATCATCTGCTGGGGATCAGCTGATAATGACATCTGAGGATCGGCTGATTGTGTCCCATTCTCCCAAAAAAGAAGATGAAGAAGAAGATTTTGTGAGGTTAAGGAAATCAGCTGTCATCACTAAAAATCAAAATATAAACAACAAATTCAGGAGGCCCAGGATCACCAGTTGATGAAGAATATTCATGAACTAGGATCAACAGCTGATATTCCAGAAAATAAAAATAAAAATAAAGATGATGACGGCTGGCAACAGCAGTCCAACCGGAAAAGGCGGAGATATATTGTCGGTAAAATTAAACTAAAACAGAGCTTTATCCACAATACCGAAACAGTGTTTCGGTATTGTGGATAAAGCTCTGTTTTAGTGCATGTTGCCGAAGGTTCCAAACCCCAACATAGGTAAAATTAAAGATAAAAATGCACAAAAAGTAATAAATGACTGTTCTAGTGATGGGCGTATTCAAATGAAAAATAACCTGTTATCCGGTTATTAAAATAACCTGTATTATTCGGTTTTCATTGCACAAGTATTCGAATGAAAAATAACCTGAACCTGATTCGTACAAATTCAAATACGAGCACGAAGGAACAAACCTCGCTGCCCGCGTCGCATCGATCCGTCGAATGATCAACGAGCAAGGAGCAGTTTTAATTTAGTTATGAGTTATCAAGCAAGTTTCGATGTTTTAGCTCGAATAAAAGATGAGTTTTAAAATTTCAAATGTACCGGTAGGATGTGGAATTGTGAAATGTGGAAGCCGAACTTGGGAGGTTGAAAACTAGCGAATTTTAAGTTAAGATTACATAATGTATTTTTATTGCGTACCTAACATAAAAAAATATATATCCAACGCCTAAAAAGTGCAAATACAGCAATTTGTTGACATCTTCAAAGAATCAAAATAAAAGGCGCTCGCTTTTGATCCGGACGGCCGATATTTTTTGTTGCGATTAGCAAGCAGCCCCACATATTTCTTATTTCTTTCATAAACTTCTTCGTAATGAATACGGCCTGCTTTCCAATACATAACACCAATTATCACCTAATGTTTGTTTAGTTTATAGGTTATATATTGGAATTTAGAATGTAGGAGCATACATAAGTCGTAATATAACTAGAACAATATAATATGAACTATTAATTATTAATATTATTATAGTACTATAAATACATCGCCAGGGAGAAATACTTTTTTGCAAAGTAGATTGATGTTCATTACATGTAATCGACACATCATATTTTGGAGTTTAAGTATTTTAGATTGAAAAACGTAAAATGCTGTTTGCTATATTTTGTTCAATAATATTGCGTAATCAAATATTTACTCGTGTTCTATTGTTATTTACTTATTTATTAAGCCATGCTTGAATAAGATGCCGATGACGCTGAACCTCCTTCCTAACCGGCTGCGATCGCTAAACTGAATTTATTCGAATGATTATTCAAATAATCATTCGGTTATTAATATGATTTGAATACAAATAATTCGGTTATCAAAATAATTCGGTTATGCCCATCACTAGACTGTTCTAGTTTTGGCATGGTACCACTTTTCGAAACTCACTCAAGCATTCAAAAAAATTCTAAAACTGTTCTTGATAATGTTTTTACAACTCTTGACAAAGATATTATAACTGTAAATACCTTAAATAATGCAATATATGACCACATGATTCGACAAGTTAGTCTGCCTATCAGTGTGACACCAAGAAATAAAACAACCTTCAAGTATGTAAGAAAATTTAATAAGGATGCAAATATAATTCATTTTAGGAAACTACTGGAAGAAACTGACTGGCATAGACTCTTGGTCCCCGGGTTAAATGCTTGTGGAAAATTTGATTCTTTCCTGAATTTGTTTTTGCACATGATAGACATAGCTTTTCCTTTTGGACTTATCAATCAAGGATCGAAATATAACACTCAATCTTGGTTAACTCCTCATATAGTTCGTGAGGGTGAGCACCTACGACTTCTTCATAGGCAATGCTCCAATTCTGACGATCCAATTCTGTCTCAGGCTTATAGGGTAAGGCTAAAGCAACATAAGTCTAATATTTCTAAAGCTAAAAAGGATTTTTATTCTAACATCTATAAAAACTCAAATAACAAGTCTAAAACTTCTTGGCAAATAATTAAAAAAGAAAGCAATTCTCTTAAAAAAAATAATTATCCATCTCAATTTAAAAATCCAAATAATGAGATAATCAATGATTATACATCTGCTGCCTCACAGTTCAATAACTACTTCATTGACTCTGTGTGTCAGCTCTTGGACGACAGGAATAGCATGCAGGAATTAAAAGTTCAGCAAATATCTTTGAGTGGTAGCATGTTTCTCAGACCTGTTGATGAACTCGAGATTTATGTATTGCTAAGGTCATTCTCAGGCAAACATACATGTGGGGATGATGGAATTAAATGTTCACTTTTGTCTAGTGTTGCTGAGTATATTACTCCTATCTTAACGATTTTAATTAATGACTCTTTTAGAGAGGGTTTGTTCCCTAAGAAATTAAAATTATCACAAATATGCCCAATCCATAAAAAGGGCCATGAAGATTGGATTGATAATTATAGAGCAATATCTATTCTTAACTCATTCTCAAAAATTTATGAATAACCTTTTAATAAACGATTTGTTTCCTATCTTGACAGTGCTTCCATCCTACCAAATGGACAATTTGGTTTTAGAGTGGGTTGCTCCACGCAAGATGCAATAGTGTCTGCTCTAAATTGCATCATAAAGTCCATTCACTCTAGGAAGAGCACAGCAGCTGTTTTTTTCGATTACAGTAGAGCTTTCGAGTTAGTGAATCACAACATTCTGGATGCTAAATTAATAAGTAATGGTGTCAGGGGGGTTGTAAGGGACTGGGTTCTTTCTTATACTGGAGGTAGGAGCCAGAGAACTAAAATTAAAATCAATGGTATTGAATATGCCTCGGATTACAGAGATGTTAGTATGGGTGTCCCCCAGGGTAGTGTGATGGGACCCACACTTTTTATCTTCTACATTGCAGATGTTTTAAGGGTTATGACCGCAGGTGTATCAATCTTGTTTACTGATGATATTGATCAAGCTTTTACCTATAGTTACAAGAATGATTTGGTCTTAAATTTGAGTAAGACCGTATTGATGCAGTTTTCTTTTAGTGAACTTGATCAATCCTTATACATCAAAGGAGGAAATAACATTGGTTCTATTCACCAAGTACATGTCACCAGGTTTCTCGGACGGCATGTTGACTATCAGCTAACTTGGTCTCATCATGTTGATATTCTCTTAAAGAAACTGTCTACCTACTCTTTTATGGAAATTGAGATCATTTGTTGATAGAAACATTTTAATGTCCTACTATTATGCTTATGTATATTCAGCAATTTCTTATGGTATAGTAGCATGGGGCCACTGTAAGCGCATTGATGAAATTTTGGTGATATATCACTTTAGCATCACACGAATTAAAATGTCAGAGATATACTAATCGTTAGTGCACACAATTATTTGACAATATTTGAAATAAAAATTGCGGATCATGCATTTGTTTTTTAAATATTTGTGTTCAATGTTGGGGTTAATCTTCGTCGCGCCGCGGCAAATTTTTTTGTTCGCGCAGGAATTTGCCTTTGCTAATAGCGTCTACTAACACCAATTTTGAGCCTTCACGCATGCATACGTGCTAATTCAGATATTTTTCAGTTGTTTTTCTTGATTTTGGGCATTGCCTTGGGTTAGTTTTGTTTGGTTGCGCTCTCGAATCGAACCATGCGTGAAGTGAAATATTAGTCCAATCAATGGTCGAAAATTTGTTGTAGGTAGACGCTTGTCTAAACGAAGCGAAGTGAAAACGTAAGCAAGCACGATTATACGCGTTATTCCCAACATGTCAACAGTAATATACCGATAGCGGAGATGTCTTATCGAAAAGACCGTTGATTTGAAACAAAATATCATTTTTCAATATTTCTATGAGACAAATTTTTGTTTACAATCTGAAAAAAACCCGACAGCTTTAGCTCGATGGGTCTTTTCTTTGAGTTGGTTTTGCTTAGTTTGAGGTAGTGAAGAGAAAAGCGCGCTTGTTTGCGCCCTTATTTCCTTACTTTGAATAATTTAGGGTTAGTCTGGGTTAGTTTTGGTTTGTTTGGGTTGGCTTTGGTTCGCAGACACAAATTGGACATTCGCTATCACCTAGCGAAGTTTTCCCCTGACGTAATGCCTGCGGGCGGTTTCCAGGGAGCGAAAAAATGAGGAGTTTTTTTTAGTTGGTAGGCAAAGGGGACCACTCTTTGAATCCAACACTACCCGGGCTGTAGAAGATCAAGCCAAGACAATGAAATTTCTCCCCCAATCAATAACGGCCGGGTGTCTTTGGAAGATTTCTTTCTCCTCAAAAAAAAAAAAAGGGTTGGCTTTGGTTAGTTTGGGTTAGTCTGGGTTGGTTTTGGTTACTTTGGGTTAGTGTTGGTTAATTAGGGTTAGTTTTGGTTAGTTTGGGTTGGTTTTGCTTAGTTTGAGATAGTGAAGAAAAAGGCGCGCGTAGCGCGCCTGTTTGCGCGCTTATTTCCTTATTTTAGTTAATTTAGGAGTCTGGGTTAGTTTTGGTTTGTTTGGGTTGGCTTT
>MU183052.1:209512-225969 GCA_016904865.1 Pissodes strobi | reverse complement strand
TTTGTTTGGGTTGGCTTTGGTTAGTTTGGGTTGGTTTTGGTTACTTTGGGTTAGTTTTGGTTAGTCTGGGTCAGTTTTGCTTAGTCTGAGACAGTGAAGACAAGCGCGCGTAGCGCGCTTGTTTGCGCTCTTATTTCCTTCCTTACTAACCCTAAATTTGGTAAATTTAGGGTTAGTCTGGGTTAGTTTTGGTGTGTTTGGGTAGACTTTGGTTAGTTTGTGTTAGTCTGGGTTGGTTTGGTTACTTTGGGTTAGTGTTGGTTTAGTTTAGGTTAGCTGTGGTTTGACAAGCTGCTATTCTACTTTTTGAAACATTTGGAATTATTTTTTTAATTTTTGACCTCAAAGGTGCTTTGCGCAATATGTAACGTGTCACAAAACACTTCTAATACTGTCTAATACACGTTACACGAAAATAAATTGCAAAATTCGAATAGGGTGCTAAGTAAAAATTTTTTAGGTTAATTTGGGTTAGCTGGTTGAGCCCCCGGAGCGGGCGAATAACGAAATATTAGAACAACACTGGGCTGCTGCCAAATGCGCAGGTCCGAAGGTCGAAAATTTGGTAAAGGTAGAAGTGAGTGTTCCGAAAGTTTCATATTTTTTAGGCTAGAAATGTTACTATTTTTTAATAAACAAGATCCTCCGTCCGCACTTTTTTATAAAGAATCACTCTCTCTAACATAGAAAATATTCTTATTTTTACCAAAAACTTCTTAATTTGTGTGACGCTAAAGTGTTATGGACCCGAAATTTTTATTGCTCAAAAGAAAATTATTCGAAATATTTTATTTAAACCTTCCAGACATTCTTGCAAACAACTTTTTGAGACTCTCAATATTCTTACAGTTCCATCAATCTATATTTTTCAATCAGCCCTATATATTAAAAAACACCTGAGTGAGTATTCGATTATTGGTGACATGCCGCATTCCTATCCATTGAGAAATATTAATGATCTTAGCATTCCAATAATCATTTACCTTTGGGGTTGAGAAATGAAACAAACATGAAGGTAGTCTTCTTAAATTAACAACTGAAAAAACTTATTATAGTTCAAATGAATATTTTGGCACCAATTTTTAACAATTTTTAACAGATAAAATTAATTTTTACAACAAAGTATTAACTTAGAGTTGTGACTGGGATGGATAGCATTTTAACGCGGTCGGTGTATCGAAATCCCAGATTTATTGAAAGTCTCTTGACTTTAGTAAAATGATTAAACTGGCCATTGTGGAGCTTTATACTAGTGTGTATACAACTTTAGGCAGGTCTGCATGCAGCTCTAAACAGCTATAGACAGATTTGTATACAGCTTTAGACTGGTGGTTATACAGCTTTATACTGGCCTGTATACAGCTTTTGGCATATAGACAAATTTTGTATAGATCTTTATACTGCTTTATGCAGGTCTGTGTAGAGCTTTAGACAGTTCTGTGTACAACTGTATTTACGTTTAGACAGGTCTGTATACAGAGACTTAAAACAGTGGCAGAAGCAAGCCACCCACGTAAAGTTTCAAATTTCTTTTAATATATTTAGAATTGAATTTAATAGTTGGGATGTGTTTTGCTATGCTGACAAGCCCTTCGAAGAATTGTTAAAGTTTTAGTTTTGAATCTGTAGCAACAATATGGATACAATAAAATAAATAGTCAGCTCAATTCAACTTTTATTATAAAATGTGTATCATACACAATCAAATTGTGAACATTTCTTGGTAGAAGCTCTTTTGTTATCATAATATGTTTAGTTTGGATTCTTACGAAGTTAGCTAGTACGTATGTACTAGTAGAGCTTATTCCCGCAACCTCAAACCACCAATAATCGCAATAGTATCTCCTTTTTCGGACTTCTACAAGTTCCGGATTTAGAAATGTCTCTAAAGATGCACCAATACTTAGCTTCGTTCTAAGGTCTTTAGTAAGTATAACAATATAAGAGGAGTCAAAGAAACATAACTGGCTAGGAAGAAAGGGTTATACTGAGTGGCCACCATGTTCACCTGATTTGATTCCAATATACTTTTTCTGTGGGATCATCTGAAGTATAAACTTTACGCTACCCAGCCTGAATCATTGGATGATTTCCGGAATCGCATAATTCACCAACTTGGGGCTCCGAAATGTTGTGTAATGTGCCTTACATGCTTTGAAGGAGAAAGTTTTGAAAATGGCAAGATTAAAGTTACGACACAATTTTGAGTCAAGATAAGGCATTTTTAGCCTTAAAGATCATTTTGTCGATGAGGAAAGACATATCGATTTTATCACGCCCCTCTTGCCTTAATAAAATAACAGTATCTAGAGCGAGACACGTCGAGGAATAATTTTTCTGCCGTAAATACGTGAAAGGTGATTGGGATTTTACAACTTTTTTAGGAGACAAAGTGTGTACAGAGTGCATAAAGGGGCAAATAAGGCGAAACTGAACCGACAAATGTACTTATTTTGTAATATTTAGTATTAAGTGAGTTTCAGGAGCTTGAACTCGAATTTCGCCTTGAAAATATGCTTGTTCATAGCATCGAGCTCGCCTGAGTTTTTTACTTGAATTGCCCCATGATTCTCCAATTCAAAATAAAGCACAATTAAGAATGGTATTGTCCTATATTGATCATAGTGCATAGTATATGATTGCTGCTCCAGTTAATTTCGAGTAAAATCCAGCAATTTACCTCAACATCTCGTTAGTTTCAACAATAGCATTTTATTTCTTTGTCCTCCGAAAAGGGAGGAGGGAGTCACACGTATGCTTGGCTTAAATAAAAGTAAATATTTAATATTAAATAAGCTTGAACTCGAATTTTGCCTGTCATTACCATCGAGCTCCCTTGAGATTTTTACTTGCATTGCCTCACTATTATTTAATTAAAGGAAGTGCTTACCTTGTATAGGTGTATTGGATCTTTATTCCAATGCATTCTTTACCAATGCCCTAGGCCCAATGCCTAGACGGTCTGTCCTTGCCTTTGTTGGCTTATTGTAGCTTTTAGGGAGGATTCATTTCATTATTTGCTAATACAAGCTTTTCTCTGTTTAATTGGCCTAAATTCCCTGTAAAACGGGTTTGATTAGAGCTTTTTTTGAACATTCAAATGAAAATGAAAGCAAACTTGCGATATGTTATTTTGGGACCATTGACTTTACGTTCTTAGATGCTGCTGCATGATGAAAGTTAATTGTGGCCATATACCATCACACAGTGCTGATTATTGCGGTTCTAATTTGATTTTCCATAACATCGCATTTAATTTTATTAATTATTTGCATTGCTGTGGCATTTCGGTAAATCAGATTCGACAGTTTTGACTTGCGCGTCTCGTGGTAGGCTAATTTTTTTCGATACTGTCAGCCGATCAGCTAGGGATGTGTGCTCCGAACCGCTATGGTATCGATCTTTGATTTATATATATTTATTTTTGGGACCGCTTGCTGTGGATTAAATTAAAGATTACTAGTACAGTATGTGGCAAGTGCGTCCTTGTCATAGTGCAGGATCAAGTCCGAGCTGAAATTTTATCGAACTTTAATAACGGATAATCAGTGGAATACTACGTCAATATACAAACCTAGAGCGCCAAACGTTGATACAATCCAATACAAAACAGCCAACTCAAGTGTATGAGAGTTAATCCTACAATGAAATAACGCTACGACTATGAGCCTATGGTCCAAATCGGACAAGTGACAAGTCATACTTCTAAAAAATATCATACATAGTCACCTAAGTAAAATAATGGATAACCAAATTGAAATAAACGAGACAATTACAACAGTATGACCACCAAATTTATAAAAAGTACGTTCCAATTTCAGTGCTAGATCTCCCTAAATAGCCTCACAATATAACTACCCATGTATACATTACATTCCATAATCTGGAACCAATCTACCACGACTACTGTTTTCTTTTAGACACAACCGTCCAAGAAAGGCTGAAATACATGCGAGATGCCCAAGACAACTCAAAACCAGTACTCAGGAGTCCTAATTAGCCAGGTCTAATGCAGAGGATGGCTATCAAGGTATATTCTAGAACCGAACAGCAAAACAATTAATAAAATAACTCAAATCAGTAATTAAGAGCCATAATTAGCAAAGTTAAAGTGAGCGGGTGGCCGTCAAGGTATATTATAGGACCGATTAGTGCAGCCAAGTGATTAGACGAAAAGTTCCTTTTTTACTATTTGGAAAGGCAACACAATAAGAGAAAATCAAAGGGACAACAACGATATACTACTAAACTTTGTAGTTTCAAGCTGGAAACGATATACTGTGTGTGTAAAGTTAACAGTTCATATGAAGGCCTGTGCATTTAATCCTATACATTTGTATGAAATATTTGCTTTAAAATGCCTAGCTTAGTGGATTATGGATATAGATAATGTTTATATAATTTTTGTAGTCTATTTCAATAAATAAAATTAGGTTTTCACTATCGGAGCAGAAATATGTTCTCCCTACTGTCGTCCTATGCCAATCACTTAAATGTCCTTTGTCATTTTGTCCAGAAAAATTGGTTACCTTCTACATGGTATCGTAGCCCGTTACATAGGACATGCCTGCCGGTGTCGCAGTGCAACGTAGCCGAATAGAGAAGAATCACAAAACATTGCACGTGGTAATGTACAAAATGTGCTTAGTAGCTCGAGTTGCGCGGAGCCTAGACATTTGTGTAACATGCAGCGTGGAGCTCGTAGGGATTGGCTTGTTTCAATTTGGGAGGAAAGTTTCCTATAGCTTCTTGTTATTCTCTCCATTCATAGAAATTTAATAGGTTCACTCTTAAAAGCTCAGCCATTATAGTTGACAGTGCGGTTGATATCATTTACTTTACATATTTTGGGTCTTAGGCCGTACCTTGTGATTGTCTTTAGTGTATTGTTTGCTTGATGCCTAGGGTCACTTAGTAATTGGGATTTTCCACGGTTTCCGTGGCAGATGAGTTGCCTTTTAAATTTTTTCAAACGTAGCCATTTTGTCATTGGATATTAAAAAAGAAAATTCCTTACAATCCTAATATAGCTGCTCCAGTAGAGACTGTTCACGGAAATCAGCTACTTCCTCAACCGAAGAAGGGTAGAAGGAAGGGATGCCTCTACGTGTAGTGAAAGATAACCCGGTCAAGAAAGACCAGCCGAAGACGTAGTAGAACCAGTCAGTAGAAGTAAACCCAACCGTAGGAGTACCCCGTCGTCGGTAGAAATACCCTGTCGGCAGAACCCTGTGAAAAGGCTACTTAAGACTGGAATCACCAGGCTGCCTCAATAGATGGAAAAAAGGCCTCTGACAAAAAGCAGTACTAAATCCCGTTACGTAATGAGTTTCAGGCGTTACGATAAGTTTGGGTTAGTTTGGGTTAGTACTAAATCCCGTTACGGAATGAGTTTCAGGCATTACGGTAAGTTCCAAGCAAGGCTTAAAACTAAAAAACTGGATCGATTGGAAAATCCCAGAAAAGGAGAACTAGATTACACTTCCAACCGACACCAAACCACTCTGAAAGGCAAACGAACGTAGAGTGACCTACACAACACTTTTCGGAAGTAAAGGAACATCCTCTTAAAATTCTTCCTACCAAAAATTACAACCGACCAATAGAAATTTATCCACACATCACACGGTCAACATATGTCACATCTAACGTGGAATAATTTTTCAACCCCCACTACGAAAATTATGACTGACAACAACTACGCATCGCAACCAAAAATTGACAGCCAATCAAAGTTCAGTACGCAAAAATCAGTAAACCTTGCGCACGAGGTTGAAGATCCTCGGCAACATAGCTAGATTCACGGTTTCATAGCTTTTCGGAACCGGAAACACTACGAAAACCACCGACTTTTCTCTCGGGGTCCTTACGCGCCCAATTTAATCCGTCCAAAATTGAAATTACACTTAATTGCTTCGACCAGAGGAATATCGTCGGAGCGACGCGAAAGCAGGACGGATCCTACGAGGGTTTTGCGCTAATAAATATAATTGCGCTATAAGAACGGTGACGAGTTCTAATGTTATATTCTCTTCGATATACGATAGCCAAATCAGCCCGTGACAACGTGGTTTCTAATTTTTATCTAATTTTCATTGCAAAGTTTCTATCCCGTCCACTTTTTGAGACAGCCAGCTGGTTTCAGCGTTAGCGGATTTAAAAAGCTCTTCGCAGGTAAAACATTGATTGTCCTATGGTATTTTATTGTTTCCTTCTTGGACCTAAGTAGCTCAAATTGTGCGGAGCTTGGGCATTTGTGTGACATGCAGCGTGGAGCTCATAGGGACTGGCTAGTTTCAATTTGGGAGGGAAGTTTTCTATAGCTTCTTGTTATTCTCTCCATTCATAGAAATTTAGTAAGGTTCACTCTTAAAAGGTCAGCCATTATAGTTGACAGTGCGGTTGGTATCATTTAATTTACATATTTTCAGTCTTAGGCCGTACCTTGTGGTTGTCTTTAGTGTGTTGTTTGCTTGATGCTTAGAGTAACTCCGTAATTGGGATTTTCCACGGTTTCCGTGGCAGATGAGTTGCCTTTTAAGTTTTTTTAAACGTAACCATTTTGTCATTGGATATAAAAAAGAAAATTCCTTACAATCCGAAGATAGCTGCTGCAGTAGAGACTATTACCGGAAATCAGCTACTTCCTCGACCAAAGAAGGGTAGAAGGAAGGAATGAATGCCTCTACGTGTAGTGGAAGATAACCCTGTCAAGAAAGACCAGCCGAAGATTTGACCCTTAGTTAGGCGTAGTAGAACCCGTCAGTAGAAGCAAACCCGACGGTAGAAGTACCGTGTCGTCGGTAGAACCCTGTGAAAGGGTCTGTCGGCTACTTAAGGCTGGAATCACGAGGCTGCCTCAATAGGTGGAAGAAAAGGCCTCTGACAAAAAGCAGTACTAAATCCCGTTACGGAATGAGTTTCAGGCGTTACGGGACAACAAACTAATTAAAGGTAAGGTCCAAGCAAAGCTTGAAACTCAAAAAAACTGGGTCGATTGGAAAATCCCAGAAAAGGAAAACTAAATTACACTTCCAACCGACACCAAACCACTCTGAAAGACAAACGAACGTAGAGTGACCTATACGACACTTTCCGGAAGCAAAGAAACTTCCTCCCAAAATCCTCCCTACCAAAAAATTACAACCGACCAATAGAAATTTATCCACACATCACACGGTCAACATATGTTACATCTAACGTGCAATAATCTTTCAACTCCCGCTTCGAAAATTATGACTGGCAACAACTACGCATCGCAACCAAAAATTGACATCCAATCAAAGTTCAGTACGCAAAAATCAGTAAACCTTGCGTACGAGGTTGAAGATCCTCGGCAACATAGCTAGATTCACGGTTTCATAGCTTTTCGGAACCGGAAACACTACGAAAACCACCGACTTTTCTCTCGGGGTCCTTACGCGCCAAATTCAAACCGTCCAAAATTGAAATTACATTTAATTGCTTTGACCAGAGGAATATCGTCGGAGCGACGCGAAAGCCGGACGGATCCTACGAGGGTTTTGCGCTAATAAATATAATTGCGCTTGAATCTATAAGTCCACCTTTTGAGACAGCCAGCTGGTTTCAGCGTTAGCGGATTTAAAAAGCCCTTCGCAGGTAAAACATTGATTGTACTATGGTATTTTATTGTTTCCTTCTTGGACCTAAGTAGCTCAAGTTGTGCGGAGCTTGGGCACTTGTGTGACATGCAGCGTGGAGCTCATAGGGATTGGCTAGTTTCAATTTGGGAGGGAAGTTTTCTATAGCTTCTTGTTATTCTCTCCATTCATAGAAATTTAATAAGGTTCACTCTTAAAAGGTCAGCCATTATAATTAATAGTGCGGTTGATATCATTTACTTTATATATTTTGAGTCTTAGGCCGTACCTTGTGGTTGTATTTAGTGTATTGTTTGCTTGATGCTTAAAGTAACTCCGTAAGTGGCATTTTCCACGGTTTCCGTGGCAGATGAGTTGCCTTTTAAGTTTTTTAAACGTAGCTATTTTGTCATTGGATATAAAAAAAAAGAAAATTCCTTACAATCCGAAGATAGCTGCTCCAGTAGAGACTGTTCACGGAAATCAGCTACTTCCTCAACCGAAGAAGGGTAGAAGGAAGGAAGGGATGCTTCTACGTGTAGTGGAAGATAACCGGGTCAAGAAAGACCAGCCGAAGACTTGACTCTTAGTTAGGCGTAGTAGAATCCGTCAGTAGAAGTAAATCCGACGGTAGAAGTACCTTGTCGTCGGTAGAACCCTGTGAAAGGGTCTGTCGGCTGCTTAAGGCTGGAATCACCAGGCTACCTCAATAGATGGAAGAAGAGGCCTCTGACAAAAAGCAGTACTAAATCCCGTTACGGAATGAGTTCCAGGCGTTACGGAACAACAAACTAATTAAAGGTAAGGTCCAAGCAAGGCTTGAAACTCAATAAAAACTAGGTCGATTGGAAAATCCCACAAAAGGAAAACTAAATTACACTTCCAACCGACACCAAACCGCTCTGAAAGGCAAACGAACGTAGAGTAACCTACACGACACTTTCCGGAAGCAAAGGATCTTCCTCCCAAAATTCTCCCTACCAAAAATTACAACCGACCAATAGAAATTTATCCACACATCACACGGTCAACATATGTCACATCCAACGTGGAATAATCTTTCAACCCTCGCTACGAAAATTATGACTGACAACAACTATCCATCACAACAAAAAATTGACAACCAATCAAAATTCAGTACGCAAAAATCAATAAGTCCCAACCTTACGCACGAGGCTGAAGATCCTCGACAACATAGCTAGATTCACGGTTTCATAGCACCAGTAAGGTAAGTAATTAGTAAGTTTGAATTGATACAACTTCTGGTTCTATTACTGGTATATTGCTTGTGACAAAGCCTAACCCAAAACGAGTTCGAAATTACAACTTGGGGATCTTCTGACGGTGGTCCAATTTGCATGCTTCATTTCAGCTCGTTTTTGCCTACGCTCGCCTAATGATAAATTGTCTTAACGTATCTTTACTTATTCTCGATTTCTTCTAACCTGAGGTAGTACTTCACCAGATAAATTTCTCAGTCGATGGCTGATAGCGGTATGAAACCCAAAAAACCTGCAAACAAAAAATGCACATTATTGAATTAAACACTAAATTCAAATTTTAATAATAGCAAAGTTATTCTAAAAATATATTTTTGAGGAAACTCCGATGGCGATCAACTAATCAGCAATAAAATTTTCATAAATAGAGCGGCACAAAATTATTCGCCTATTTACTGAAACATTGCTTACAAAATGTGTATCATACACGATTAAATTATGAAAATCTCGTTGCGGACGCCGCGAATGAAACAAATAGCGAACCTTAGGGCATACAAGCGTAAAATCCCCTATAAATATCGATGCGTGTGTACAGCTGGCACTGCCATGTTCTGAAATGCGGGGCAGGAGAACAACAGCTGATATGCGGTTTAGCTGCAGTTGCATTAATAATAAAACGATTGTCCAGCTGCACGATCGATTTTCATTCGAGTGTTTGATGCAACAGTGGTTAAAGGCTTCTTATATATGGTACCACCAGTCTCTGTTTCAATTCATAATGAAGTAGAACTGGCTAGGTTCACTGCTAGACCAATTTATTGACCCCAGTGAAGCTAGACTGGTCACCTTTTTGGAATAAATGTAAATTTTGTCATATATTTACTCTAAGTGTCTAAGTCACAACCTTAGACACTACACACGGATAATGCACATGGTCTTGCATAAGGCCTCGCACTGATAAACGACATTGGGTATCGGACGCCGGAATAAGCCACCTAAAGGGTGATCTAACCGAGATTGGGTAATTAATTGGCTATCGCCGCCGTAAATTGTAAGGACATTGCAGGTTACAGGATCAGGACCGTGGATATTTATCCTTTCCTGCTTGGGAAAAGCTGCAGGATATATAGGATCGCTCCAGGAAATTGATTTATTAATTGCTTCGGCCGCGGCGATTTAGGTTAATCTAGTTCAACTTGAAATACACTACTTGGTCTGTGAACTTTAAGGGCATCGTGCTATTTACATTGATTATAATTAATTCTGGTCATAAAGTTGTTATTTGAAAGTAATTTGCATCAATTTTGGTTAAAGGGATTTAATTTTCGCTGTTTACTTTCGGATCAATAGATCGACTGACGCTGAGCTATTTAATGACCTCCTAAATTACTGGATTCATAGTCATTGGGTTTCTTCCTAGGAGATGATTTAAGATTTAAATTTCCCCGTATAGACTAGTTTTTCCATTGGAGCTACTGAGGCTTACGAGTAGTGTATTAGGTATATCGCTTATTAAATTATTTTACCTGCCGTTCCGCTAACCCGGAACTGTTGCCAGTGATTTTTAATACCTTGCATCCTAGATGGGCAGCCTTTTGCATCTTTCCAAGCTACTAACCTAAATTTAAATGTATAACAAATTATAACTCCACGATGTTTGAGCGTAGGGACGTCTTGAGTTCCAGGACAGCCTTTTAACAAAATGTGTGTCATACACCCTTAAATTATGAAAACCATTTTTCATTCGCTATAAGTAAGACATCGGTGTATATTATTTATCACAATGCATTGCTAAGCCAATTTTAGCCAGTTCTTCCTTTAATTGTAATTTTACATCACTCTTTCTGGAAATAATGGCAATTGTAGTAGGACTAGGCCAAGTATTCACTTAACTGGTAACGAGGGTACCTGATGCCTCTGTTAATGTCAATCGTCTAACACGACAGGGTCCAGCAATGTGTCCAGTGGATCCTGAGGGGAATAGGGGTGTCTTGGAGTATGATCATCACGATGCATTGTAAGGAAGGCCATGAATGTGCGGGCCAAGTATCTACGACGGACTACTCCAGGAATGAGGCAAACCGGGTTACTCTTGGGTAGCCCAACGCTTGCAGCTTGAAGAAATGGAAATGAGGCTTGTGGCAAATCTCCTCACAGAGCATTGTCGCTTGAACAAGTATTTGCACCTCCTGCAGATCGTAGAAGATCCGGAATGCAGGTGGTGCACTCATGTTCTTGCCGACTGTCCAGAGTTGGCTAGGATAAAAGAGGTGCACTTTGGGAGCTGCGTGCTGAATCCAGATGACATAGAAAGGATCTAGCCGAGGAAGCTGTATTACTTCGCTAAGGAGGTCGGCCTAAAGAGTTGAATTGGTATGTGACTGGACGTACAATGGACTCAGACTGGTGGCCTACGTGCAATAGTTCTTTCGGCCGCATTTAAACCTCACACATTCATTTATTAGTTTATTCAACTCTACAACATCTAATCTAATCTAACCCAAAAATGGTAATGGTAAAATTTCCACATTAAATGTGGATTACAAAACATTTAATAAAAACTAAAATTAAAATTTTATAGTGATACAAAAATGTATAAGATCAATATTTAATTTAACCCAAATCCTCTGAAAACAGCTCACGACTTAACTTTTAATAAAAGTGAAAAGACAGAAGATAGTGAAAAAAACCTGAGGAAATATAATGAATTTGCGTTTACTTCCAACTTATTTTGTCTGCGTTTTAAGGTAGGTACTACAAAGGATACAAGCAAAGATTAAATTAAAAAAACGAAAAAAAAAAATTGAAAAATAAAATATTAAAATATTAATGAAATTATCGAAAGAAAAGAGATGTAAGAAAAAACATAGAGATATAAGAAATTGTTATTCTTTCAAATAGAAATTAATCAATACAAGAAAAACAATATACAGAGAAACGTTTTGAGATACTTTAAAATATACAAGAAAAAATAACATTAAAATAATTGTAAACAACAATTAAATTTTCCGTGCCAGTAGATTGTTTGAAACCATACAAGGAAAAATTATATCAAAAAGGAAAAAGAAAAGATAACGAAAAAGTTAAAAATTAGCGAACAAGAAATAAATTATAAGAAAGAAAAAATAATAGACGGAGGAATAGACAGTTTTTACACTAGTTAACTACTCGATGTTCCACGATGTCTTTTTAAAAAACATTTATTTTAAAATTAATTAATTATTATACAATGTTAACGCTTAGGTAATTATCAACTGACTAACTCGTCTGTTGTGAAACAATAATTCTTATAATATAAAATAAAAGCAATGTCAGCAGAATTAGTCTCTATCTCTTGGTAGTGGTTACATAACTCACTTTTTACACTAACTCCTTTTTTGTGCAACCGTAAATTATTATTTGCACTAAACCATTTTCTTCTTTAGCATTTTTACACTAAACATTTGTGTGTAGCTTGATGGTTTCACACGCGAGAGTAACGTCAAATTAAGGAAATTTCGGACTTTTCAATATAAATTGTTTTAAAAATTATTTTAGTATAAAATTAAATTAACAAGTTAAAAGAAGGAAAAATAAAAATCAATTATGACATAAAAAATTATAATAGAGAACGATACACATACATATATAACAAATTAATTTTTAGAAGAATTAAACGATCCGAAATTAAAAAAAATAATAATTGAAGAAAAGAACAAAAAAATCGAAAAAATAAGAGATGTAGAGTTATATGCACATACACATGCACAAAGAGAGATATAAAACAGCTTTTACCTCAAACTTAATTTTTTCGCGTCTAGCGTACTTCAAAACATATGAGAAAAAATAATATCTAAAAAGGGAAACAAAAATTATAAGAAGAACGCATCATTAAAGCGAAACATAAAATCTAAGAAAATAAATTAAAAAGCGAGAAAAAAAGCTGAGAAATAAAAAGAATAAAATAAATAAAAAATTTCAAAAATTGTCTTTCCATCGAACTACAAGAAAAACGGAAACAAAATATTATAGTAAAAACGATTAAACAAAAAATTAGTATACGTAAACACTCACTTAGAGAGAAGTAAGAACAAACATAGAGGTATCAGAAATTGGCGCATGCTTTAATACAAGAAAATAAAATAATATAAAGAATAACAGAAACCAAAATTTAAATGTAAAAACAAAATATGAAAATATCAAATTTTTATAAATTAAAATCGAAAATAAGAATGTTGAAATAGTTACATACACATTTTATGTGTAACTTGGTGGAATTTTGCACACGCGAGAGAAACGTCAAAATATTGAAATTTAGTCGATCATCATTTGTATTTACTTTTTTCATATTATTTATTTTAAAAACGAGGTTAGTATAAAATTTATATTAAAAAGTAAAAGGAACAAAACAAAATTAATAAAGATAAGAAAAATTAAAAAATTAAACGAACCGAAATCAAAAAAATAATTGGAGAAAACAATCAAAAAATCGAAAAAATAATAAAAGTATAGTTATGTAACTTATTTTTTTCGCCTTTTAGCATACTTTAAAACAGAAACAAAAACTATAAAAGAAAGAATCATAAAGAAAAAGAATAAGAGACCAGTATATCCTTACAAACACATAGAGAAATACATACACTTTATTTTCCATTTAAACTTAATTTTTCTCTTCACATACAGTCAAAAAAAAAGAAGAAATGAAAAATAAGAAGCAAACAAACAAAAAATTACTAATGCTTATAAGACTGCTAAGGGCTTCGAAATTTTCACTTGAAGAGCACCAGAAACTGTGTGTATTTTCGGTCTGTAGGTGTAAAGGCTCGATTTACTGGCGGACCGGATACATGGATCTTTTGTCTGTAGGCCGCTCGGTTTACTGGCGGATCAGATACGAGCAGCTTGTATATGTAGGCGGGGATGGTTTACTGGCGGATCAGACACGTGCGACTTTTGCCTGTAGGCAGGCTCAGTTTTCTGGCGGATCAGAACTTAATTTTTGTGCTAACACATACAGACATAAAAAAGAAGAAATGAAAAATAAGAAGCAATCAAACAAAAAAATGATTAATGATTATAAGACTGCTAAGGGCTTCGAAACTTTGACTTGAAGAGCACAAGAAACTGGTTTACTATTAATGTGTGTATTTTGGGTGTGAATGTGTAAGGACTCGATTTACTGGCGGACCGGACACATGCATCTTTTGTCTGTATGCGGCGGCTTACTGGCGGATCAGATACGGGCAGCTTGTGTATGTAGGCGGGCATGGTTTACTGATGGATCAGACATCTGCGTCTTTTGCCTGTAGGCAGGCTCAGTTTACTGGCGGACCAGAAATTAATTTTCCTGCTAACACATACAGACAAAAAAAGGAAGATATGAAAAATAAGGAGCAATCAAACAAAAAATTATTAATGCTTATAAGAATGCTAAGGCCTTCAAAAATTTGACTTAAAGAGTGCAAGAAACTGCTTTACTGTTAATGTGTGTATTTTGGTTCTGTAGGTGTAAGGGTTCGATTTACTGGCGGACCGGATACATGCATCTTTTGTCTGTAGGCGGCTCGGTTTACTGGCAGATCAGATACGGGCAGCTTGTGTCTGTAGGCGGGCATGGTTTACGGGCGGATCAGATACGTGCGTCTTTTGCCTGTAGGCAGGCTCATTTTACTGGCGGACCAGAACTTAATTTTACTGCTATCACAAACAGACAAAAAAATGAGGATATGAAAAATAAGAAGCCAGTAAACAAAAAAATGATTAAGGGTTATAAGACTGCTAGGGGCGTCGAAACATTCTTCGAAACATCGGCTTGACGAGCGCAAGAAACTGCTTTGCTATTAATTTGTGTATTTTCGGTCTGTAGGTGTAGGGTCTCGATTTACTGGTGGACCGGATACAAGTGTTTTTTGTCTGTAGGTGGCTCGGTTTACTGGCGGATCAGATACGGGCAGCTTGTGCATGTAGGCGGGCATGGTTTACTGGCGGATGAGACACGTGCGTCTTTTGCCTGAAGGTAGGCCAGTTTACTGGCGGAACAGAAATTAATTTTCCTGCTAACACATACAGACAAAAAAAACAAGACAAAATTAAAAATAAGAAGCAATCAAGCAAAACATTGATTAATGCTTATAAGACTGCTAAGGGTTTCGAAACTTTGACTTGAAGGGTGTAAGAAAGTGCTCTACTATCAATGTGTGTATTTTGGATCTGTCGGTGCAAGGGTTCAATTTACAGGCTGACCAGATACGGGCAGCTTGTGTATGTAGCCGGGCATGGATTACTGGCGGATCACACGTGCGTCTTTTGCCTGTAGGCAGGCTCAGTTTACTGGCGGACCAGATAAGAGTAGCTTGTGTATGTCAGGGGCTCGGTTTACTAGCGGACCAGATGTAAGCACCCTGCATTTATGTAAGAGGCTGATCAGGCACAGTTATCAATGATTATTGATACTGCGCGCTGCGACGACTTATACTTGTCCACTGTATTTGTTTTTTATATATTAATTGTTTTAAAAACAAATTTGGTATAAAATTCAAATTAAAAAGTGAAAATAAATAAAATATCAGAAATTGTAATAGAGAACGATACATAAGCACATATATACAACAAATTAACTTCCCTTAATCATATGTTTTCTGTACTTTGGGAAAATTTAAAAATAGAAAGATTATACTGTCGAAATTGGAAAGAAACATTAAAAAACTAAACAATTCTAAAATAAGAAAAACAATCGAAGAAAAATAATAGGCCTATAGTTAGTTCTATGCTCATAAACATGCATATAGAAATACATTAAAAAGTTCTTCTCTCACCTTTTGACATACGTTAAAACATGAGAGAAAATAATATTCAAAAAGGGAAACACAAATTAAAAGAAGAACGAATCATTAAAGCGAAACATAAAATTTAAAAAGAGAAATATCTAAACTTTATTTTCTCATTAAATTTATTTTTTTCTGCTAACACACACAGATAAAAAAAATTAAAAAAAAGAAGTAATCGAACAAAAAAATAATCGCAGATCTCCGCGTACATACCAATACACAAATAATACATAGAGAATTATAAAAAAATTTTTTTTATACTTAGTTTACTTGTATATGAGAAAAAAATAATATCAACAAAGAGGAATAAAAATTATAAGAAGAAAGAATCATCAAAGAGAAACATGAAATCTAAAAAAAAGAAACGAGTACTTATAAGCAGATCCTCACACACACATGAAGAAATGCACAAACTTTAGGTCTTCTTTAAATTTAATTTTTCGGCTAACACATAGAGATAAAGAAAAGAAGATTTGAAAAATAAGAAGGAAACGAAAAAAAAATCATCGCAAATCTACGCGCACAAACCAATACGTAAATAATAAATAAATAGAGAAATATAAGCATTTTTTTATACTTAGGCTATATGCATGACATAATGTCAAGAAAGGGAAACAAAAATTATAAGAGGAAAGAATCATCAAAGGGAAACAAAATCTAAAAAAAAAAATAAGGAACGAGTACTTATAAGCAGATACTCACAAACACATACAGAAATGTACAAACTTTATGTTTCCTTTATTTTTCTGCGAACACACACAGATAAAAAACGAAGAATTGAAGAATAAGAAGTAATCGAACAATAAAAATGGTCGCAGATGCCCGCACAC